>JBBPBX010080051.1:0-16255 GCA_038048925.1 Garcialebias charrua
GAGTCAGAGTCAGAGTCAGAGAGTCTTTATTGTCATTTGCACCGCATGTGGTACATGTGATGAAAACGAGATTATGTACACGGGGTCCCAGTTACATCCAACAACAAATGCAAGAGAAAAACAGTAATAACATCTAGAATTAACTAAGAAAAACATCAACTAGTAATACACTAAGCCTAATATAGTGGGAATAAACAGCAGCACGAACATGAGTTTGTATGAGCAGATGGTCACAGATGAACACAGATGAACACAGCAACAAGAAAACAGATCAGCATCAGTATGATGTGATATTTTGCAGTGTTTATTTTATTTTATTTTTATTTATTCATGAGTCTAACAGCCTCAGGGTAGAAGCTGTTCCTCAGTCTAGTGGTTCTACATTTGATGCTCCTCAACCTCCGTCCTGAGGGGAGTGGGGCAAAGAGTGAGTGTGCTGGATGAGTGAGGTCTTTCATGATGCAGGTGGCTCTTTTCCTGCATCTGGAGGTGTAAATGTCTGTGATGGTGGGGAGACTGACTCCAACATCTTCTGTGCAGCCTTCACCACTCTCTGTAGAGCTTTCCTCTCTTCAACTGTGCAGCCTCCATGCCACACGTTGATGCTGGAGCACAGGATGCTCTCCACTGCACACCTGTAGAAGGAGGTGAGGACTGGGCTGCTCAGACCAGCTCGTCTCAGCCGTCTGAGGAAGTAGAGTCTCTGATGACCTTTCTTGATCAGGCTGGTGGTGTTGTTGCTCCAGCTGAGGTTATCATTCAAGTGTACACCCAAGTATTTGTAGCTGGAGACCACTTCCACTGCAGACCCACCTATTTTCAGTGGGGCATGGGTGTGTTTGTTCCTTCTGAAGTCCACAATCATCTCCTTTGTCTTCTTCACATTCATGTGAAGATTATTCTCTTTGCACCAGCTCTCCAGGTGTTCCACCTCCTGTCTGTAGCTGGACTCATCATTGTTTGTGATGCATCCCACCACCGCTGTATCATCTGCAAACTTAACAATATGACAGCCTGGATGTGTGGCTGTACAATCATATGTGAGCAGAGTGAACAGAAGGGGGCTCAGCACACATCCTTGAGGAGAGCCAGTGCTGAGGGTTATGGTGGAGGAGGAGAAGTTGTGGATCTTCACGGACTGTGGTCTGTTTGTTAAGAAGTCTAGTACCCAGTTACAAATGGAGGGGCTTAGTCCAAGTGTAGATAGTTTGTCTATCAGAGTTTGGGGGATCATGGTGTTGAAGGCAGATGTGAAGTCCACAAAGAGCAGACGCACGTATGAGTCCTTCTGATCCAGGTGGGTGAGAGCAGTGTGGACCACGGAAGAAATGGCGTCCTCTGTTGATCGGTTCTCACGGTATGCGTATTGATGAGGGTCCTCATTGATGTTGACGGTTGCCTTGATGTGGGACATGACCAGTTTCTCAAAACATTTAGCGACTATCGGGGTGAGGGCCACCGGTCTATAGTCATTCAGACCAGTCACTGTGGAGCTCTTTGGGACTGGGATGATGGTCGCGGTCTTCAGGCAGGTGGGAACTGACTCCAGTGCAAGTGAGGTGGTGAAGATGTCAGCCAGCACCTCACAGAGCTGGTCCGCACATTCCTTCAGAACTTTCCCTGGTATGTTGTCTGGTCCGGTTGCTTTATGAGGATTAATCTTTCTGAGAAGGTGATAATAAATCAGATAAAAGTTTATAAAATTCAGATGTAATACCGTCATTACCAGGTGACTTATTGCTTTTTAGCTGACTAATTGCATCTGTTACTTCCTTTATTGTGATTAAAGAGTTACAATATAACTTGTCATCTTCACTGATTGTGTCGAGCTTGGTAGAAAAGTTACAAAAAGTATACATTGCTTCCTCACTAAATTTAGTTTTGTATAGGTCAGAGTAATATTTATAACACAATTTGGAAATGTTTTTTTTATTGTTTGTGATGGATCCATCTATGTTTAGTTGAAGGACTGAATTAAATTTTGCCTGTGATTTTTCGAGTTTATAGTAAGCAGACATTTGCTCTCCTTGTTCAAGCCATTTTTGTCGAGATCTTACAAAAGCTCCTTCTGCTTTAGTTTTATAAATGTTGTCTAGTTTATTCTGAAGTTCTGTTAATTTTAAAAGATCTTGTTCGTTTAAGCTGTCTGGAGGCAAGCTAGTAAGCAGTGAGATTTCAGATATGACTTCTTCTTCTAATATGCGTTTTGATTTAGCGTGGAGACTACCATATCTTCTAAAATATTTAGAAATTTCAAATTTCAAGAGCTCCCAGTTAGAACTGTAAACATTTTATTTTTGTGCTTTGTCCCAATATTCCTTAACAAGTCTTTCTACTTCTAGTTTTACACAATTGTGATGTAGTAGAGTTATTCATTTTCCAGTAACAGATATTTGAACAAGAATTTTCTCCAATGATAAAATTAATTTTTATTGTCAAAGCCTTATGGTCAGTTAGAGGTGTTGTTAGGATGTTAACGTCAACATTGTCTTTATTTATGCTGTTGGGAATAAGCCAAAAATCTATACGTGATCTTCTGGATCCATCTTTATTACTCCATGTGTATTCCTTATTGTCAGGAAACTTGTCTCTCCATATATCTAACAATCCAAACTTGTCAATCAATAATTTTAGCTTAGAAGCTGATTTTGGAGTGTCACCCTGAGGCCATCTGTCAACACACGGATTTAATACGGTATTGAAATCCCCCCCCCCATCAATACCTGAGCATTAGGAAATTTAGAAAGCCAGTATGAAATTCTTTCTTCAAGAATTGTAAGTAGCTGATTATTTTCAGCAATGGTATTGTAACCATACACATTAAGTATTAAACATATTACATTACTCACTTTCACGACTAACAAAACAAAGTGACCCTGAGCATCGCATTCAGTGTGTAAGATGTTTCCTTTAAAATTGTTTTTTAAGCAACATACCCCTGCAGAGAATTTTGTACCGTGGGAAAACCAAAGATCATTGCCCCATTGACCCTTCCAGAAATTACCATCTTTAGAAAGTGAATGAGATTCTTGAAAGAAAACAAAGTCTGTTTTGGGCTGTTTAGCATACAAAAACAAGGCTTTACGTTTTAAATTGTTTCGCAACCCCCTGGCATTTAAAGAAAATAGAGTAACAGACATAAAAAAATAAAAAAAAGACGAGAATAATATAACCTTTGAATTAGTTTTAAAGAATGAGAAACCAGAAAAAATTAGGTCGAGAGCAACGCAATAGCACCTTTTAGGTATCAAGATAGAAAAGATATTACTCTGTGAACGTAGAGCATTAACATTTAAACTTTCTAATGAGAAAGGTATAACTGGAACCAACCTGCTTCAAAATATTCTTCTTTTACCTTCTTTCTTTAAAAAAGGTCACATAAACATCATCTGTATTAATAGTTTGATCTCAGTCAAGCTCAGATGTTACTTTACTTTAATAAAATCTTTTTGATGTGATTTTTAGGAAATCAACATTACTCAGGGATGGTGATTTCTCCCTCTCCTTGGATGAACGCTCTGGCGCCAGCGTAGTAAGCCACTTTTCCTGCCGCGCGAGCCTTTTGGATCTCCGGCCACTGACGCTGTTGGCGCTCCTGGTCTCCTTTTGAAAAGTCCTCCTTGAACTGCAGCCCTCTGGCCTTCAAATAGGCCGAGGTCTTGGCAGCCTTCCAGACAGCATCCCTGCAGACACGGGAGACAAACTGGAGAATGATGGCTCTGGATCTTGTGTTGTTAGCTTGCCGCTTGTTTCCAAGCCGATGAACAGTATCTACAGCGTCAACAAGTCTTTCTTTCATGGATGGGAGTACTGCTTGACAAATCTTTATCACAGCAAGGCGGAGGTCTTCGTTCTCAGATTCAGGGACTCCTGCTAGCTTCAAATTCCACCTTCTTGTGTAGGATTCAAGCTCATCCATTCTTCTCTGTGCTTGTTTAACAGGCTGTTCTAATTTGTCAACCCGCTTCTCCAAACAGTTCATCTTTATAGTGACAGCCCGAAGGTCATCAGCCATGGCACCCACTTTGTTGTTGAGCTCAGACATTTTGTTATCAATATTATCTGACCCCCTCTGGACAAAACTCTGCCGTTCACCTCCACCTCACGGACAAGGGACACTCCTTTGAGGACCAGAATGTTCAAATTTTGGACCGAGAACACAGATGGTTTGAGAGGGGGGTAAAGGAAGCTGTGTATGTTAAGAGAGAGAAACCTTCTCTTAACAGAGGAGGAGGTCTGAGATTTCAACTGTCTAAGACCTATAACTCAGTTTTGGATTTGATTCCGAAACGTTTTACACCGGATGGGAGCAGGGATGCCTTGTCTGTAAATTAGACTAACAAAGTTCTCTGAGTAGCCTCTGTTGTTATTTGGGAGGTGTTGTTTGTCAATTTACATACAGTTTTGTGTCTTCTAACAGAGACCTCAAGGGAACCTCCTGGTGTGATCTTTCAATTTACATGTATGTGTTACAAACCCCTTTTGTTAAGCTGGGATGGGTCGTTTTGTCAATTTAAATAGAATGGGCATGTTATTTAATTTGTGGTGTTTTTTCAGTTTCCAATTTCACATGTTGGTGCGTGACTTGTAAGCCTGTATAAAACTTCTCGTTCTCACAGCTTCCATTCAGAATTGAAAAAGACTTCTGGACAGAAGTCGAAACGTTTTCTGCAACAAATAAAGTCCAGTTGATCCTGTATTGAACGCCTTTTTTGATTTCATCATGTCCTGGACGACTGCGAATCTTCACCAGCATTATCTGACCTGTTGTTGATGAGTAGTGTTATTTTAGCAAGCTGGCTGTAGATCTCACTATTAGCTGATGAAGTAACAACACCAGATGCCTTTTTCTTAGGCGCAGGTGACTGACCGGGAGTTAGCGGCAGCGGCAGGAAGTCATTCTCAGTGAAGCAGTCCTCCATGCTGTTTTCTTCTTCTTGAGTATAGTCGTGGTCGCCCGAGGCTAACGCACATGTGGCTGTAGCATTAGCCTCTTCGGTAACGTCAGAACGGTCGCGTTTTCTCACCATAATTACTTTCAAGAGGTAAGGTTCACTTCCACAAGGAGTAGGTAAAAGATGGTAAAAAGTAAAGTGAGAGTAAAGTACTTCAAAAATAACTTTTCATAAATCTATTCCAGAAATGGTGCAGAGCGTCGCAAGGTTGATGTGCTCAGGCTGCCATCTTGAACCGCCCCCCTCCCGAAAGCAAAACATGGCCGAAAGCAAAACATGGCCGAAAGCAAAACATGGCCGAAAGCAAAACATGGCCGAAAGGAAAACATGGCCGAAAGGAAAACATGGCCGAAAGGAAAGCATGGCCGAAAGGAAAGCATGGCCGAAATGAAAGCATGGCCGAAAGGAAAGCATGGCCGAAAGGAAACATGGCCGAAAGGAAAGCATGGCCGAAAGGAAACATGGCCGAAAGGAAAGCATGGCCGAAAGGAAAGCATGGCCGAAAGGAAAACATGGCCGACAGGAAAACATGGCCGAAAGGAAAACATGGCCGAAAGGAAAACATGGCCGAAAGGAAAACATGGCCGAAAGGAAAACATGGCCGAAAGGAAAGCATGGCCGAAAGGAAAGCATGGCCGAAAGGAAAGCATGGCCGAAAGGAAAGCATGGCCGAAAGGAAAACATGGCCGAAAGGAAAACATGGCCGAAAGGAAAGCGTGGCCGAAAGGAAAGCGTGGCCGAAAGGAAAGCATGGCCGACAGCAAAACATGGCCGAAAGGAAAACTTTCAACTTTACTAAATGTATTTTTATTATTTTGCATTTTATAATCTTTATGTATTTTATATTTCAATTTGTCACTGATAATGGTAAAATGGAGCTTATTTATATAGCGCTTTCCAGCCCCATATGAGGGGCCCCAAAGCGCTTTACAATACCAACCATCCACCCATTCATACACACATTCATACACCGGCAGCGGCAGACTGCAATGCAAGGTGCTGCCAGTCCTACCGGGAGCAACTTGGGGTTGAGTGTCTTGCCCAAGGACACAACGACACATGGTGTGGGGAACCGGGATTCGAACCTCCAACCTTCCGATCGGGGGACGACTGCCATTACCACTACGCCACGGCCGCCCCAATAATGTTTGAACTGGTATTGGTTTGTTAAGTGTCCATGGGTGTCCTGAAAGGCGCTTTTAAATAAAATGATTATTATTATAACATCATCAAAAGATTCAGAGAATCTGGAACAATCTCTGTGCGTAAGGGTCAAGGCCGTAAAACTCTACTGGATGCTCGTGATCTCCGGGCCCTTAAACGTCACTGCACCTCAAACAGGAATGCCACTGTCAAGGAAATAACAGAATGGGCTCAGGAATACTTCCAGAAAGCATTGTCAGTGAACACAATCCACCGTTGCAGCTGAAACTCTACAGTGCAAAGAGGAAGCCATTTCTAAACAAGCTCCACAAGCTCAGACGTTTGCACTGGACCAGGGGTCATTTAAAATGGAGTGTGTCAAAATGGAAGACTGTTCTGTGTCAGATGAGTCACGATTTGAAGTTCTTTATGGAACACTGGGACGCCATGTCATCCGGACCAGAGAGGACAAGGATAGCCCAAGTTGTTATCAACGCTCCGTTCAGAAGCCTGCATCACTGATGGTATGGGGTTGCATGAGCGCTTGTGGCATGGGCAGCTTGCATGTCTGGAAAGGCACCATTAATGCAGAGAACTATGTTCAGGTTCTAGAACAACATATGCTCCATCTAGACGTCATCTCTTTCAGGGAAGACCCTGCATTTTTCAACAAGATAATGCCAGACCACATTCTGCAGCAATCACAACATCATGGCTACGTAGGAGAAGGATCCGGTACTGAAATGTCCAGCCTGCAGTCCAGATGTTTCACCTATAGAGAACATTTGGTGCATCATAAAGAGGAAGGTGCAACAAAGAAGGCCCAAGACGATTGAACAGTTAGAGGCCTGTATTAGACATGAATGTAGAGCATTCCTATTTCTAAACTTGAGAAACTGGTCTCCTCTGTCCCCAGACGTCTGTTGAGTGTTGTAAGAAGAAGGGGGGATGACACACAGTGGTAAAAATGGACTTGTCCCAACTTTTTTGGGATTTGTTGACGCCATGAAATTTTGAAACAACATATTTTTCTCTTAAAATGATACATTCTCTCAGTTTAAACTTTTGATCTGTGATTTGTGTTCTATTCTGAATAAAATATTAGATGTTGGCACCTCCACATCATTGCATTCAGTTTTTATTCACAATTTGTTTAGTGTCCCAACTGTTTTGGAATCCGGTTTGTATTTCCAGTTTGAACACTTCAGGACCAGTTTCAGGAGCATGGTAAAGAAACGAGGCCTGGATGGAAGCAGCAGCTCACACCCGAACAAGCCGCTTGGTCTTATCCAGGACCAGAACTCTGCAGAGCCCGGTCCGGTTCAGGGTGATGCGTGTGTCAGAGGTGCAGTGGTTACCTGAGCCTTGCCCAGCGTGCACAGGGTCTCCAGCAGCTTGTGTTGCAGCAGGTACTCCAGACATGGACCAGTGTCCTCCACAGCCTGATCAAAACAACAAGCACGTACAGTTAAAGCTGTCCAGCTTGTCCTCCGTCCTACAGGTCTTACTTGTCCAGACATGAAGAACTCATTTGTTCCTCATCAGTGATAAAAAGAGAACCTCCTGCCTGACCAGTAAACCTGGAACACCAGTTTGACGTCATTTGAACCAGTTTGTTCTTAAATACATCAGTTAGAATATGTCTGACCCCCAGGAGTCAGAAGACTTGGGGAAAAACGATAAGTTTACACCCCCAGGTTTATGTTCTACACCTGAACTTCCTGTGTGTTTCCATGGCAACCGATCTGAATAACATCAGGTGAGTCACCTGTTGTTTCTCCTCGTACACCAGGATGTCCAACATCTGTCTGAGACGCCACGGGATGTCCGTCTGAGAGACAGGAAGGTTGTCGTCTACACACACACACACACGCACACACACACACACACGCACACACAGGTGAACAGCTGATCAGGCGACAGTCCAGATGCTCCTGCAGGTAAGAGCTGCTCACCTGTTGTCTGAATGTAGTAATTAGTTATTGATTTCCAGTGATCGATGAAGGAGTCCAGCAGGTCGATGGCGGGCTCCCTCTGAAAGACAGGAGGTCAAGAACACCTCTAATCAGAACTGGACCAGAACCTTGGACAGAACAGGACTTTGTAAAACATCCAAGTAAAATACTTATAATAAATCCTGTTTTTGTTTAATCAGAAACACAAACTTATTCAGTTTTTATTACAAACTGAATGAAATAATAAAGAAACAAATGACAGCTGGCCTCTGGCAGAACCTCTTCTTCTTCTTCTTCTTATGGAGTTTTTGCCACCTACTGATGTGGAGTGTGGATCAAAATGGATTCTGCATGTTTACATTCTCTTTTCGAAGTGTGTGGTTCTAAAAAAAATGTATAATGTTTTGAACACTTTTACTTCTTGTTTCCTTTTGTAATATATTTATTATACTAAATGTAGAACCGTTTCCTGAGTAGTTTATTTCAAACGTAGTTTATTTCAAAAAAGCTAACGCGAGTGGGCCGGGAGCCGTGAACGCGACCTGGGGCATCGAGTGACCAGGCGCCGCGAGTGGGCCGGGAGCCGTGGACGCCACCTGGGGCTTTGAGCTGGACCAGGCGCCGCGAGTGGGCCGGGAGCCGTGAACGCCACCTGGGGCTTCGAGCGACCAGGCGCCGCGAGTGGGCCGGGAGCCGTGGACGCCACCTGGGGCTTCGAGCTGGGCCGAGCGCCGTGGGCGAGCCAGGGGACCACCGCATGGGACCGGGCTGGTGTCGGAGCTGCGCCTGAAGCTATTGGAGCTGCGTGCTGTGCTGACTGGGCTGCATCGGATCTAGTGAGCAAAGCCTCTTCGGATGATGGAGCTGATTGCTGCAGGCTGCTGAAACCGTGAGTTCTGTTCTAATAACACCGGAGCTGCTGCGACTGTTGGAGGCCCAACACCGTGTGCAAACCGGAGGACCGCCGTCTAAGCCAGGCTAGTGAGCCAACCTCTTAATAAATCTGACTGCTGCAGACTGCTGAGACCGTGAGTTCTGAACTAACCGCTGATCTGGGCACTGGGCCACAGCCACCATCGTTAGGCCTGTGAGCCTCGTGGAAGGGCCACGTGGTTCAGTAAACAAACCATCAACCAGAGACCTGCTGCCACTAGACTACAAACTCTGTAAGTAATGACGAAAATGACGAAAAAAGGTGGACAAAAGTCACCAGAGTCGGAGGGAAACAACTCAACAGAAATGCAAGACTTTAAAAAATCACTAAACTCTATAAGTGAAAAACTATCAAAATTATCAGCAAAAATTGATTCACAGGCCGGTCTGGTTGATGAAATAAGACAACTGAAAGATCTGATAATTAGCAAAGACAATAAAATAGCTGAACTGGAAAAAAAATAGATGACATGGAAAAATACACACAAAAAACAACGTGGTGATCACAGGACTTGATGTTAGTAAGTGTCGGACATTTAAACAAGCTCTCACTAACACTGGCCCAACTGAGGATGCACCACAGGAAGAACTAGAGACTCTGGAGGAGACTGTAGTTAATTTTTTATGGGACAATTACTATGACATAAAATATGAGGACATTTCGTTCTGTTACACCCTGCCCAGTAAATCACCAACTTCCAAACCGTCGGTAGTCGTCGAGTTCGTTAGCAGGAAGTTTAGAAACTATGTAATTAGTCAATCAAAGCTACTGAAGGAAACAAAAGTGTACATAAATGAACACCTAACAAAAAAAAAATGGAAAAATTGCAAAGGAAGCAAGGTGGCTAAAAAGCCAACACAAAATAGCATCAACATGGACAAGAAATGGAAACATCTTTATCAAAACACATGAAGGAGCTAACCCTAAAATGATAAAAGAACTGAAGGATCTAGACGAGCTCAAGGGAGGACAAATTACAAATCAATGAAACAACTGAAATGAACAAATACATTAAAACATGACAACATACGAAGACTCAGAACCTAAAATATATAATGTTAATGATGTTATTGATGCTAACTTTTTTCCAGTAATAAAAGATAGCGAATACTACAATGAAGAGCAATTTAATGACATCAATATAACAAATGGAGTTCTCTCTATTATTCACTTTAACAGCAGAAGTATAAATGCAAATATATCCAAAATAACAGATTACTTAAAACAGTTAAACAGAACTTTTACAATAATAGCACTGTCAGAGACATGGCTCAATGATGATAACACAAGTAATATTCACATCGAAGGGTATGAATTATTTCACATGAACAGAAATAATAAAAGAGGTGGTGGTGTCGCTCTATATGTAATGAATGAAATAAAATGTAAATTAAATAATGAAATGTCAATAATAGTTGATAATATTATGGAAATGATAACAATAGAAATAATAAACAAAAATGATAAAAACATAATAATAAGTTGTGTATATAGATCACCAGGATCAAATATAGAAATATTCACTGATAAAATCTTGGAGCTATTGGAGAAGAGTTTTAATAAAAAAGTTTTTTTGTGTGGAGACTTTAACATTGATATGGGAAATAAAACAGATTCAAATAACATCAGTACATTTATAAATTCAATGTACAGTTTAAATATGTATCCGTTGATATCCAAGCCAACAAGAATTACAACTCATAGTGCCACAATAATTGATAATATTTTCACAAATATAACAAACGGAGAGGTGATAGGTGGTATTTTAACGACTGACTTAAGTGATCATTTACCAGTTTTCACAATCTATAAAAATGATCAAAGTATCACAAAAGCAGTTACAACGAAGAAAAAGACCATAAACACATCAAAAAAAGTTATGGAAAAATTAAAAGAGGATCTAGATAAACAAGACTGGAATGAAGTGTATGTTGATGATGTAAACAGATCATATGATGAGTTTATGAATATCTTGGAAACTCTGTATGAAAAAAATTGTGTACAAACAAATTATACAAAGAGAAATATCGTTGACCAACCATGGATGACAAAAGGGTTGAGAAATGCTTGTAAAAAAAGAATTATTTGTATTCATGTTTCTTGAAATTGCGAAGTCAGAACGCTGAAGAAAAATATAAAAAGTATAAAAATAAATTAGTAGGGATTATAAGGAAACATAAGAAAGAATATTATAGTAAATTATTAGATAAAAGTAATGGTGATATGAAAGCAACATGGCGAGTAATGAATAGTGTTATGAAGAATCATAAAGCAAAAACTAGTATTTCAAAATATTTTGTAACAGAAAAAGATGAAGTTTATGATGAAAATGAAATTGTCAATGGATTTAATCAATATTTTGTGAATGTTGGATCAAGCCTTGCAGCTAAAATACCAAAAGTAAATAATAATGTGAGCCATTCAATTACAGGCTGTGCAAACAGTATTTTTCTAAATGGAACTAACAAAGAGGAAATAATGAAGGTAGTAAAAAATCTTACAGACAAGAGATCAAAGGACTGGGTGGACATGGATATGATGTTTGTAAAGGATATAATGAACCATGTTATTGAGCCGTTTACATATATATGTAACTTATCATTTTCAACAGGAATATTTCCAGATAATATGAAAGTAGCTAAGGTAGTTCCTCTTTTTAAAAATGGTGATAAATGTGTGTTCAACAATTATAGACCTATATCCTTGTTACCACAGTTTTCTAAAATTCTTGAAAAACTATTTGTGAACAGACTAGATCAATTTATAGACAAACAAAATATTCTAAGCAACAGTCAATATGGGTTCAGAGCTAAAAACTCTACATCAATGGCTCTCATGGAATTAATGGAACAAATAACAACTGCTGTCGATCAAAAACAATATTGTGTCAGTATTTTTGTTGATTTAAAAAAAGCATTCGATACTATTGATCACACCATTCTCCTTGAAAAACTGAACAAATATGGTATTAGAGGACCAGCATTACAGTGGGTATCTAGCTATTTGAAAGATAGGAAACAATTTGTACAAATAAATGATGTAAGATCTGACCTCTGTAATATCACATGTGGAGTTCCCCAGGGCTCTGTGCTTGGACCAAAGCTATTTATTTTATATGTGAATGACTTGGTAAATGTGTCAGGACTCCTTAAATGTATACTTTTTGCTGATGATACTACATTTTTCTGTTTAGGTGAAGATATAGAACAAATGTTGGAATTGATAAAGACAGAATTTACCAAAATACAAACTTGGTTTAAAATCAATAAATTATCATTAAATCTAGAAAAAACTAATTACATGATATTCAGTAATAAAAAGAAAACTGTTGACGTTCCACTCAAAATTGAGGGTGTTGAGATTTGCAGAGTGAGTGAGGTGAAGTTTTTGGGTGTTATCATTGATGACAAACTGACATGGAAACAACACATAAATTCTGTAAGAATAAAAATAGCTAAATCGATTGCAGTACTGTACAAGGTCAGAGACCTATTGAATGATAAAGCTCTGTATTTGTTGTATAACACAATCATTGTTCCACACTTAATCTATTGTATTGATGTTTGGGGGAAAGCGTGTAAAACAATCACAAAGCCTATTTTTGTATTACAGAAAAGAGCTGTAAGAATTATCACTAGAAAACATTATTGTCATCCATCCAGTACATTATTTTATCAACTGAAATTATTGAAATTCCATGATTTGGTTGATTATAATATTTTATCAATTATGTATAGGGCTCAAAATAACGATTTACCTTTAAATATCCAAATGAATTTTGTTAAAAGACAAAGTTGTTATAATCTTAAGGGGACAGAGATGTTTGTAAAACCACAATTCAGAACTAGCTTGAAGGGACGTTCTACCTCAATCCAGGGAATTAGATTATGGAATGGCTTGGAGAATGTAGTTAAAAATGCCAAGTCAATGTTTACATTTAAGAAAATGATCAAAAGGAATTTGTTGAAAAAATATATATGAATTAGCATAATGTGTATTGTATCAATTATTAGTTATGTATTAGTATTAGAAAATTAGAAAGAGTTAGTCATTTTGTACTGCTGGTGAAAGATTATTATTGTTTAATCTGATTGTTTGAAAAAAGGGGCAGATATAATAAGATTTATTCTTCTTTCTGCTACCTTTCATTTTTTTACATTGTGTACGTATCATTAATGGGATTGTCTTGTATTGTATTTCTTTTGTAAAAAAATGAACAAATTTAATAAACATAAACATAAACTCTGACCTCAGTCTCAGGTGGTTTAATAAAGAGGCTTCTGTGAAGAGAGCCTGAAACTCTGGAGATGTTTCACTCTTTACTTCACTGGTTTCATGTTGAAGCCAGAAGGTCCTGAAAGCATTAAAACAGCAGGGTGAAGTCAGCTGGTTCAGCTTGAAGCTGCAGGAAAAAGCCCTGTCCGTTCTCAGGAAGAATTTCAGCAGAAATCCTGTCATTCTTCTGAAGCTGACTTTCTCTGCAGAGCAGAAAATAAAGTGGCTGCTGGAAATAAGAAGAGGAAGGAAGCCCTCTTCTTTCTGAGAACCCAAGTGAGCATGAATGAGGCTGTGCGGACATGCAGCTGTATATAAAGCAGCAGATCGGACCGGTCCTGCACACTCCGGGCCTCCATCTGTTGGTGTTGAAGAAACATGAAGACTCTGGTGACTCTCGGCCTCCTGGCTTTCATCTGTTTCCTGTTTCACAGCTCTGTGGGTAAGGACCTCTGCTTGTGTTGTCTCCTCAGTCTGATCCTGTTGGGGCTCAAGTCACTAAAGGGACAGCCTATTTCAAAACAGGGAGTTCAATCTACTGTACATTGTTAACAAAATACTAAAACTTTCAGTTAAGTGTTAAATGTTTCTAGTTTTTTGTAGATTGTGAAAAGTTACTCTTTTTGCTCTGTTACTCATAGAAGATGATTGTTTGAATTGATTGTTTGAACTGTTTTGTTTCTGAAAAAAAAGGGGGCAGATAAAATAAGATTTTTTTCTTCTTTCTGCCACTATTGATTTTATGTTTTCTTATTTTTCTTTTGGTTTCTTGTTTTAAATGTAAAATGAATTTAAAAAAATTCTGTTTGGGTTCAGTTGCAGTGGGTCCATCGTGGATGATCCAGAAAAGCACCTGCTGTCCTAACCACAGTAAACACCCAGTCGCCAAAGGGCAGGTGAAGCACCTGCAGATGACCCCGAGACACTGCAAAATCAAGTCTCTGAAGTGAGTTCACTCAAAATCTGACATGTGTGTTTAGTGTTTGATTAGCTCCGCCCACCGGCACAGTGGTGCAGTTGGTAGAGTTGTTGCCTCTCTGCAAGAAGGTTGTCGGATCGAATCCCTTTCAGGCTTCAGAGTTATTTTGAGTGAAACAAAGACCTGCAGCCAGTGGCGGTTCCTTATATGGGTGACATGGGCGGCCGCCCAAGGCGTCCTCCAGCAGGGGGCGGCATAACATTGCGCAGTTTAGGAAAAGAAGAGGAGACGCCGCTCCTCGTTTTTTAATATATTTTTAATCTTTTACAACTTTTTTAACAACATATAACACAGAACACCACAACTGCGCTGCTCCTGGGCCGCCCTGCCCTTCATTTATTCACATGTCATCAGTTTATCACCGCAGCCGCTGCGGAGGTGCACCTCCTCCACTTTTAGTTTCGTTTTTGTTACGTGCCCAGAGGAGACACCTGAAAGTGCGGTCAGTGGAAAGATTGAAGGGAGAAAAGGCAAGAGTGGTGCAGAGAAGAGAAAGATTAAAAAGAGAAAGATTCTGGAAACAGACGCAGCTAAATGTACAGACATTGACACATTTTTCATTCAAACAGCTGCAGTTTGTAAATGAGGATGATGAAACAAGTGAGACATGATGTTGAACTTTGCTGCAAAACACGGTTCAAGTTAATTATCAAGTCAATGAATTGTGTGGTGTATGGTATTGTGACATAACATACTGTTATGGTTTTCAAGATGGCGCTGGTTGTCATGGCACGCTATCTAACTCCTCTCCTGAACTTTTTACTGCTGTTCGTGTTCTGCCTTTTTTTCATCGACGATGCATCCTTGCTCCTGGTCTATGATCGCTCAACTCTTCTAAGTCTCCAAGACTCGCTGATCAACACACCAGCTACTGGCAAATATGGACATTTCAAGCCTCCTCCACCTCCGCCTTTCTTGGCGTCCATTCCTGCCTACCTACAACGCAATGCGACCTCGCTGCCAGGCAGCAAGCGGCGCAGAAGACGCAGAACGAGGGCAGGCGTCCTGGTGAGATTTAAAAAGTATCTCTCGTCTCACCACACGCCGACGGCTGACTTACCTCCTGAATTCAGCGTCTTTGATGTCCGTCGTTCTTTCGCTCGCCGCAACAGATGCCTTGTTGCTATCAATCATGACGCCAGCGATCAGTATCCATTTTGTCCCCCGGTGAAGAACCAGAACCGAGGCTGTGTTAAACAGAACCTCCGCCTGCTCGCTCGAGCTGAGAGTGACGTAACTGGCTGTGTTCCAGTACGTGCAGCGTTGTTTAACGCCAGATCGATCACTAATAAAACTTTTATATTAAGTGATTTGATCTCAACTCATCGTCTGGATCTGTTTTTGATTACGGAAACCTGGCAGAAATCTGGAGACAACAGCTGCTTCTCTGAACTCCTCCCAAATGGCTACTCCCACCTGAGCGCTCCGCGTGGGTCTGGAAGGGGGGGGGGGCGCTGGCTGCAGTCTTCAATGAGGCGTTCAAATACCGTTTGTTGCCTCAGAAAAACTACTCCAGTTTTGAAAGCATGATTTTTGTGCTGGAATCTGCAAAACCTATTCTGTGTGGCCTCTTTTATCGGTCTCCTCAATACAATAAAAACTTTCTCAGTGAGTTTTCTGAACTACTGGCTGAACTGCTGCCAAAGTTTGACTCTTGGCTTTTCTGTGGGGACTTCAACGTGCACACCTGCTACCCAAGTAATCAGCTTGGATGTGAGTTTCAGGACCTCCTGGACTCTTTCAACCTGTCGCAGTCGGTCTCGGGGGCCACACACAGTCAGGGTCATACACTCGATTTAATTATCTCCCATGGCCTTCAAATACTGTGGAGATCCTGGACACCTGTATTTCAGACCATTTTCCCATATTATTTGAATTTTTCACCTCTCCTGCACCGAAGGCTATTCTCCCAGCACGTTTCTGCCACTCCATCACCCCATTAACTCCAAGTCAGTTCACTGATGCCTTTAAGAGCACTGAATTTTGCTCTGCTGTCAGCCTGGACCCATCTCTA
>JBBPBX010080052.1:0-11740 GCA_038048925.1 Garcialebias charrua
TATACATATATATACATACATACATACATACATACATACATACATACATACATACATACATACATACATACATACATACATACATACATACATACATACATACATACATACATACAGGTGTGTGTGGTGGTGGAGGGTGTTGCCACCCACTGAGACATCCTTGCCACCCTCTTGCCACCCCATAGATATTTTTCTAGATCTGCCCCTGGTAACAGGTGACAAGTGTTCTGATGGTAACAGGTGACATGTGGCCTGATGGTAACAGGTGACATGTGGCCTGATGGTAACAGGTGACATGTGGCCTGATGGTAACAGGTGACAAGTGTTCTGATGGTAACAGGTGACATGTGGCCTGATGGTAACAGGTGACATGTGGCCTGATGGTAACAGGTGACATGTGTTCTGATGGTAACAGGTGACATGTGGCCTGATGGTAACAGGTGACATGTGGCCTGATGGTAACAGGTGGCCTGATGGTAACAGGTGACATGTGGCCTGATGGTAACAGGTGACAAGTGTTCTGATGGTAACAGGTGACATGTGGCCTGATGGTAACAGGTGACATGTGGCCTGATGGTAACAGGTGGCCTGATGGTAACAGGTGACATGTGGCCTGATGGTAACAGGTGACAAGTGTTCTGATGGTAACAGGTGACATGTGGCCTGATGGTAACAGGTGACATGTGGCCTGATGGTAACAGGTGACATGTGGCCTGATGGTAACAGGTGACATGTGGCCTGATGGTAACAGGTGACATGTGGCCTGATGGTAACAGGTGACATGTGGCCTGATGGTAACAGGTGACATGTGGCCTGATGGTAACAGGTGACATGTGGCCTGATGGTAACAGGTGACAAGTGTTCTGATGGTAACAGGTGACATGTGGCCTGATGGTAACAGGTGACATGTGGTCTGATGGTAACAGCTGACATGTGGCCTGTTAGTAACAGGTGACAGGTGGCATGATGGTAAAAGGTGACATGTGGCCTAATGGTAACAGGTGACAGGTGGCCTGATGGTAAGAGG
The DNA here is from genome assembly GCA_038048925.1 of Garcialebias charrua. Taxonomy (NCBI): domain Eukaryota; kingdom Metazoa; phylum Chordata; class Actinopteri; order Cyprinodontiformes; family Rivulidae; genus Garcialebias; species Garcialebias charrua. The sequence continues at coordinate 1,028 of JBBPBX010080052.1, forward strand.
TGACAGGTTGCATGATGGTAATAGGTGACATGTGGCATGATGATAACAGGAAACAGGTGGCCAGATGGTTATTGGTGACAGGTGATCTGATTGTAACAGGTATCAGGTGGCCTGGTGGTATCAGGTACCATTTGTCACCTGTTACCATCCATTTCTCTGATGGCAATAATGAGCATCTATAAATAAAAGGTAAATGTAAAAAAAAAATGTGGCCGGACAGTAACAGGTGACATGTGGTCTGATGGTAACATATGGCCTATTGGTAACAGGTGACAGGTGGCACAATGGTAACAGGTGACATGTAGCTTGTTGGTAACAGAAGACTTGGTCTGATGGTAACAGGTACCATGTGGCCTGATGGTAACAGGTGACATGTGGCCTGATGTAACAGGTGACATGCTGCCTGATGTAACAGGTGACAGGTGGCAGGAAGGTAACAGGTGATATGTGGTCTGATAGTGACAGGTGACATGTGACTAGATGGTAACAGGTGACAGATAGCATGATGGCAACAGTTTACAAGTGGTCTGATGGTAAAAGGTGACGTGGCCTGGTGGTAACAAGTGACATGTGGCCTGATGGTAACTGGTGACATGTGGCATGATGGTAATAGGTGTCATGTGGTCTGATGGTAACAGGTGACATTTGGCATGATGGTAACAGGTGACAGGTGATGTGATGGTAACAGGGACCAGATGGCCGGATGGTTTTTGGTGGCATGTGGCCTGATTGTAACAGGTAATAGGTGGCCTGGTGGTATCAGGTACCACTTGTCACCTGTTACCATCTGATGCTCTGATGGCAATAGTAAACATGTATAAATAAAGGGTAAATGCAAAAAAAATGTGGCCGGATGGTAACAGGTGATATATGGCCTGATGGTAACAGGTAACATGTGGTCTGATTGTAACAGGTGACAGGTGGAATGATGGTAACAGGTGACATGTGGTCTGATTGTAACAGGTGACAGGTGGAATGATGGTAACAGGTGGCATGTGGCATGATGGTAACAGGTGACATGTGGTCTGATTGTAACAGGTGACATTTGGCATGATATTAACAGGTAACTGTCATGATCTGACCAAAACATGTTTGATCCCAAAGTGCAGGAAGACGAGGAAGCTCCAGTAAAATGAGTAAAAACGTTTATTATTGAATAAACAAAACAAAATGCTGATGGGGCAGCTAACTTACTTTAAAGGAGGAGACGAAGGGGAGAACAGATCACAAAGCCTTAGGGCAAGGACAATCCAGAGACACTTACAAGACAACAAGGGGCTGAATATATATAAACACTGACAATGTGAAATGACAGACACCTGCGGTGATTAGGATTAGAGACAGGTGCGACAGTGCTGGATCACAGGAGGAGAAATGCTGAGGAAGGACTGGTAAACATGAGGGAAAAAACACAACAACAGCCCCTGAAATCCCAAGGAGAGCAAAAAAAGACACGTAGGGTACAGCAAACAAAAATCGACAGGTAGGAACCGGGGCAAACATACTGGACACAAAGGGAAAACACAGAAACCCTACCCCCCCACACCCTCCACTCCCACCCCCAAGTCAAGGTGGGCGGTCAGGAGACCGTCCACAACAGGAGTTAAGATCCGGGGGGCAGCCTGGCGACTGTTCGTCAACAAGCCAGAGGTCTGGCGGACGGCCAAGATGCCATCCACCCTCGGACCAGGGTTCCAGCAGGCGGCTAGGAGACTGTCCCTTTATGGCCAGTGGTGAGGCCACACCTGCAGGTGAGGAGACCCCTGGGACAGCTGCAGCTTGATAAGCGAGGACCTCTGGAGGGTGAGCGAGGCTCAGCGTCTTCTTCAGCTGAGTGGGACTCGGCGTCTTCTTCAGCTGAGTGGGGCTCTGCATCTTCTTCGGCTGAGTGGGGCTTGCCGTCCTTTGGCAGGGGTGAAAAGAGGACCGCAGCATCAGGCAAAGAGAGGACTCTAGTAAGAGCAAGGACCACAGCATCAGGCGGAGAGACAACTGCAGCATCAGCCAAAGAGAGGACCACAGCAGCAGGTGAAGAGAGGACTCCAGGAAGAGTGAGGACCTCAAGAGCCAGGATCACAGCAATAGCGAGGGCCTCTGGAGGAGCGAGGGCCTCGGAAGCGAAGACCTCTGGAGGAGCGAGGGCCTCAGGAGTGAAGGCCTCAGGAGCAAAGACGTCTGGAGGAGCAAGGGTCTCAGGAGCAAAGACCTCTTGGACCAGGACCACAGCAGGAGTGAAGACCTCTGGTGCTGGCATAGGAACCAGTCTGTGTTTGGCTGGTGCAGAAACCAGCCTTGGTGCTTGTACAGAGACCAGTCTGTGTTTGGCTGGTGTGGGAACCAGCTTTGGTGCTGGCACAGGGACCAGTCTGTGTTTGGCTGGTGCGGAAACCAGCATGACAGGAGCTGGTGCGGAAACCAGCATGACAGGAGCTGGTGCGGAAAACAGTGTGGCAGGAGCTGGTGCAGAGACCAGCGAGTCCAGGGCTGGTGCGGCGAACAACAGGTCCAGTGTTGGTACAGAAACCAGCAAGTATAGGGCTGGTGCAGAGACCAGCGGGTCCAGTGTTGGTGCAGAGACCAGCGGGTCCCGTGCTGGTGCAGAGACAAGCGGGTCCGGTGCTGGTGCAGAGACAAGCAAGTCCGGTGCAGAGACCAGCAAGTCCGGTGCTGGTGCGGTGACCAGCAGGTCAGATGCAGGTGCTACTGGCGTGGAAAGCCAGGCAGGAGCAGCTGGTGTGGGACCCAGACCGTCTGCAGCTGATGGTGAGCTTAGAGGAGAACCACACTGAGCAGGAGCCAGCAGAAGTGAGCGCAGCATGCTCCTCTCCATCCACGTCTGCTGGAACTGCTGCCACATCTCAGGCAAGTTGTTATTATTGTCAGCCCCGGTGAACCTGGAGATGATGTCCTCCACATCGATCATTCTCTCCCAAAGATTGCTGTGGCTGCAGGGTTCCTCCCCCCTAACGATAGGTGTGCAGGGGCGTGCGGCGTCCTCCTCCCCCCCAGCAACAGATGCGCAGGGGTATGCTGCGTCTTCCCCCCACAGCGACAGATGTGCAGGGGGTGTGCGGCATCCTCACACAGCGACAGGTGCAACATCCTCCCCCCCACAAAGGGAAACGCATGGGCGAGGTCTTGGCTGCGTCTGAGGAGAGACGCGCTGGAGTTCGGTGGAGCCAGCTCGGTTCTGCTGCCCATTCCTCCTGCAACGAGTCCAAACAGGTTAACCCCCTCCCTTTGAAGACCGCTCCAGGAAAGCAGGAGGTGGTTGGGGAGGAGGTGGGTTGCGAGGAGCATCCACTCTGTGAGGAGGTGAAAAAAGGTGAGATAGTGAGGCAAAGGAGCCCGATTTAAACGCCAAGCGAGTACCTTGGTACAGGGTTCTTTTCCTTTCCTCTTCCTCACGCTGAGCAGTCTTTGCTGCCTCGCGAACCAGGAACTCAAAAAGAGTAATCATCCTACTGGGTTCTTTATGATCTTTGGATTCTGACATGATCTGACCAAAACGTGTTTGAGCCCAAAGTGCAGGAAGACGAGGAAGCTCCAGTAAAATAAGTAAAAATGTTCATTTTTGAATATACAAAACAAAACGCTGACCGGGCAGCTAACTTACTTTAAAGGAGGAGACGAAGGGGAGAAGAGATCATGAAGCCTTAGGACAAGGACAATCCAGAGACACTGACACGACATCAAGGGGTACAGACACTGACAAGGTGAAATGACAGACACCTGCAGTGATTAGGATTAGACACAGGTGCGACAGTGCTGGATCACAGGAGGAGAAATGCTGAGGAGGGACTGGTAAGCAATCGTGCTGCATTTTCTGAGGGAAAAACACAACATGCAGGACCAGACCCAGAAACCCTACAATAACATGTGTTCTGATGGTAACAGGTGACAGACAGGTGGTCTGATGGTAACAGGTGACATGTGGTTTAATGGTAACAAGTGATAGGTGGTCTGATGGTAGCCAGATGGTAACAGGTAACAAGTGGCCTGATGGTAACAAGTTACAGGTGGTATGATGGTAACAGAGAACAGGTGGTCTGATGGTAACAGGGAACAGGTGGCTGGATAGTAACATGACAGGTGGTCTGATGGTAATATGTGATAGTTGGCATGATGGTAACATGTGATCTGGTTGTAGGGAATATATGATTGGATGTAATCGGTGACCTGATGTAACCAGGTGACAAGGGCTTGATGGTAACAGGTGACAGGTGGTATGATGGTCATAGGAAACAGGTGGTATGATGGTAATAGGGAACAGGTGGCCAGATGTTGAGGTGACAGGTGGTATGGTGGGAACAGGGAACAGGTGGTCGGATGGTAACATGTGACCTGGTTGTGTTGAGAATAGATGGTCGGATGGTAATCGGTGGCCTGATGGAACAAGGTGACAGGAGCTTGATGTTAACATGTGACAGGTAGTATGATGGTAACAGGTGACAGGGCCCTGATGGTAACAGGTTGCATGATGGTAACAGGTGACAGGGCCCTGATGGTAACAGGTTGCATGATAGTAACAGGGAACAAGTGGCCTGATGGTTACAGAGAACAGGTGGCTGGACAGTAACCTGTGACAGGTGGTCTGATGGTAATAGGTGATAGGTGGCATGATGATAACAGGTGACCTGGTGGTAGGGAATAGATGGACGGATGGTAATCTGTGGAACCATGTGACAGTGGCCTGATGGTAACAGGTCACAGGTTTTATGATGGTAACAGGACACAGGTGGTGGTAATAGGGAACAGGTGGCCAGATGGTACCAGGTGACAGGTGGTATTGTAGGAACAGGAAACAGGTGGTTGGATGGTAACTAGTGGCCTGAAGGTAAAAGGTGATAGATGGTGTCATGGTAACTGGAAATAGGTGGCCTGGTGGTAACAGGAGACAGATGGTCTGATGGTAATAAGAATCAAGTGGCCAGATGGTAAAAGGTGACAGATGGCCAGATGGTAACAGGTCACAGGTCTTATGATGGTAACAGGACACAGGTGGTATGATGGTAATAGGGAACAGGTGGCCAGATGGTAACAGGTGACAGGTGGTATTGTGGGAACAGGAAACAGGTGGTTGGATGGTAACTAGTGGCCTCAAGGTAAAAGGTGATAGATGGAGTCATGATAACTGGTAATAGGTGGCCTGGTGGTAACAGTGACAGATGGTCTGATGGCAATAAGGATCAAGTGGCCAGATGGTAACAGTTGATTGGTGGCCTGATGGTAACAGGTGACAGGTGTCCTAATGCTAATGGGTGATATGTAGCCTGCTGGATTAGCGAGGAGAGGTTGGGGGCATTGACCTAATATCCACTGGTTGTTGGTTCCATGCTCCAACTCCACTCTTGCTTAAGCTCTTTTTGTCTAGAAATCCCAACCCTTCAGTGTCACTTTAATTAGTCGTTTTTGATTGTTAGCTTGGTTTTTGGTTCACATGGTTAGGATTTTTTATTTATGTATTTGTTTCTTTTTGAGATGGGGAGGAGCTATTTGATTAGGGGAGTGGTCCAAATCTTATAGTCAACTGCAAGCTGGTTTGGACCTTTCTTTGTTTAGTTTGGCAGAGGCTCCCAATTCCTTGCTCTGCCTTTGATGATTCTGTTGTAAGAAAAAAGTTACCATCATCCAGACTCCGTATGTGTCTTCTGAGCCACTTGTAGACAAGCAGACCATAATGGATACTTTAAAACCTGCACCTGTGAAATTTACACTTTTATCATAGTCCTTCTTAAAGGTTGTGCCCCAGGCTACTCTTAAGGGACTACAGGGAGCACAGAATGCTCTAATTAAAAGAAAAAAATACTTTTTCATTTTATTTTCCTAAAACTATTAACGGGACTTCCTAAGATGATTTCAGTCCTGAATTGATCTTTTAGAAACAAACTTAACTGAATTAATCTGATTTAGTATTCTTAAATAGACTATAAATTGGTGTGTTATTCAGGTTAAACTGTGTTTTGGTGTGTATAAAGTGAACATAATTCACAATCTCCTGCCTCAGATTACCTCAGGATTAAGAGAGTAAACCCTTCCACCTGGTGCTGCAGTCAGAAAGTCCATCTCTGGTTCTGTTCATATTCTTAAGGAACAGAACCAGAATGTTGAACAGCATCATTTGCATTTGGTTTTGCAGGATCAGCTGGGCAGGCAACAGTTTTAATATCCTAGTAAGTAAGTAAGTAAACTTTATTTATATAGCACCTTTCACAGATATAAAATCACAAAGTGCTTTACAAAAGAAATACACATAATAAAATCATACTAAAATTATACTAAAATTATACACTCTTAAAACATGCTATACAAAAAGGTTACACATGATAAACTCTAAAACCAATAAGTACAATTAACCATAAGCCTGTTTAAAAAGATAAGTCTTAAGACTTCTCTTAAATGCATCAGTCGACTCGGAGCCGCGCATTGTTAGAGGGAGAGCGTTCCAGAGCCTCGGTGCCACCACCTGAAATGCTCTATCACCACGGGTTTTAAAATGGGTTCTAGGGACCGACAGCAGTAGCTGATTAGAAGACCTCAGAGTTCTAGACTGACAGAGTGGCTTCAAAAGATTGAAAACATATTTGGGAGTCTCACCATGGAGTGCTTTAAAAGTTAAAACCAAAATTTTAAAATGAACCCTAAAATATATCGGAAGCCAGTGGAGAGAGTACAGAACAGGAGTAATATGATCCGTTCTGCGGGTTCCAGTCAAAAGTCTGGCTGCAGCGTTCTGAACAGACTGAAGAGAAGCCATGGTGGATTTACTTATCCCTACTAAAAGGCCGTTACAATAATCCAACCGAGAAGAAATAAAAGCATGGACAACCATTTCTAATTCTGTCCTAGATAAAATAGCTCGCAACTTTGAAATGTTCCTTAAATGATAAAAACAGTTGCGAACTAACAGTTTACAATGACTGTCCATTGACAGAGAGCTGTCAAAGAGAACACCCAGATATCTAAGGTTGTTTTTGTTCGAAGGATTTAAGAACCCAAGATGCTTCCTTATTTCCAAGATTTTATCATCTGGAGCAACGATAAGTGTTTCAGTCTTAGCAGCATTTAACTGCAAGTGGTTGTCATTAAGCTAAATTTTAATGTCAGATAGGCAGTTACTGAGTTTGGTCAATTTGTAAAATTCAGACAAATCGAAAAGAACAGTAGATTTGAATATCCTGCTGCTTAATTACATTTTTATCAGGTGTTAAACAGCTGATTAGAGCTGCAGCTGCCAACAAAAGGAGCTAAAAGTCCAGTACAGTAATAGAGTGATGCTGAATCAGCATTCACACAGCACAGCTGATTCACACCATAATTCATTCAACCTTATACCTCTCTCTCTATTTTTTTTTCATTAACCCTTTATTTATCCAGGTAGTCTCATTGAGCCACAAGAACTCATTTTCAAGAGATACCTGGAGTAGATGGTGGGGGTTGAGGGCCTTGCTCAGGGGCCAAGAGTGGGGCGAATGAAGGTGTGGGTGTATCACAAGCCCACCGTCTCTAACCACTGTGCCACCACTCCCATATATATATATATATATATATATATATCCATCCATCCATCCATTTTCTTCCGCTTATCCGGGGTCGGGTCGCGGGGGTAGCAGCCTAAGTAGGGAGGCCCAGACTTCCCTCTCCCCAGCCACTTGGAGCAGCTCCTCTGGGGGAATCCCAAGGCGTTCCCAGGCCAGCCGAGAAACATAGTCCCTCCAGCGTGTCCTGGGTCTTCCTCTGGGTCTCCTCCCGGTGGGACATGCCCGGAACACCTCACCAGGGAGGCGTCCAGGAGGCATCCTAACCAGATGCCCGAGCCACCTCAACTGGCTCCTCTCGATGTGGAGAAGCAGCGGCTCTACTCCGAGTCCCTCCCGGATGACTGAGCTTCTCACCCTATCTCTAAGGGAGAGTCCAGACACCCTGCGGAGAAAACTCATTTCAGCCGCTTGTATCCGAGATCTCGTTCTTTCGGTCACAACCCAAAGCTCATGACCATAGATGAGGGTGGGAACGTAGATCGATCGGTAAATTGAGAGCTTTGCCTTTCGACTCAGCTCTCTCTTCACCACGACAGACCGGTACAGCACCCGCTTCACTGCGGATGCTGCACCTATCCGCCTATCGATCTCACGCTCCAGTTTTCCCTCATTCGTGAACAAGACCCCGAGATACTTAAACTCCTCCACTTGGGGCAGGACCTCATCCCCGACCCGGAGAGGGCATGCTACCCTTTTCCGGCTCAAGACCATGGCCTCGGATTTGGAGGAACTGATCCTCATCCCGGCCGCATCACACTCGGCTGCAAACCGCTCCAGCGAAAGCTGTAGATCACGATCTGATGAAGCCAATAGGACCACATCATCTGCAAAAAACAGAGAAGCGATTCTAAGGCCACCAAAACGGATCCTCTCAACACCTTGGCTGCGCCTAGAAATTCTGTCCATAAAAGTTATGAACAGAATCGGTGACAAAGGGCAACCTTGGCGGAGTCCAACTCTCACTGGAAACGAGCCTGACTTACTGCCGGCAATGCGGACCAAGCTCTGACACCGGTCGTACAGGGACCTAACAGCCCATATCAATGGGCCTGGTACCCCATACTCCCGGAGTACCCCCCACAGAACCCCCCGAGGGACGCGGTCGAATGCCTTTTCCAAGTCCACAAAGCACATGTAAACTGGTTGGGCAAACTCCCACGCGCCCTCCAGGACCCTGCTGAGGGTGTAGAGCTGGTCCAGTGTTCCACGACCAGCACGAAAACCACACTGCTCCTCCTGAATCCGAGGTTCGACTATCCGACGGACCCTCCTCTCCAGAACCCCTGAATAGACCTTACCAGGGAGGCTTAAGAGTGTGATCCCCCTATAGTTGGAACACACCCTACGGTCCCCCTTTTTGAATAGGGGAACCACCACCCCAGTCTGCCAATCCAAGGGAACTGCCCCCGATGTCCACGCGATATTGCAGAGTCGCGTAAGCCAACACAACCCCACAACATCCAGAGCCCTAAGGAACTCAGGGAATCTCATCCACCCCCGGAGCCCTGCCACCGCGGAGCTTTTTAACCACCTCGGTGACCTCAGCACCAGAGATTGGAGAGCCCGACCCAAAGTCCCCAGGCTCCGCTTCCTCAGTGGAAGACGTGCCAGTAGGATTGAGGAGGTCTTCGAAGTATTCCGCCCACCGACTCACAACATCCCGAGTTGAGGTCAACAGCACGCCATCCCCACCATAAATGGTGTTGGTCGCGTACCGCTTTCCCCCCCTGAGACGCCGGATGGTGGACCAGAATCGCCTCGAAGCCGTACGGAAGTCATTCTCCATGGCCTCTCCGAACTCCTCCCACGCCCGAGTTTTTGCCTCAGCAACCACCCGAGCCGCATGCCGCTTGGACTGCCGGTACCTATCTGCTGCTTCCGGGGTCCCACAGGCCAAAAAGGCCCAATAGGACTCCTTCTTCAGCTTGACAGCATCCCTCACCGCCGGTGTCCACCACCGGGTTCGAGGGTTGCCACCACGACAGGCACCAACAACCTTGCGGCCACAACTCTGATAAGCTGCCTCGACAATAGAGGCGCGGAACATGGCCCACTCGGACTCAATGTCCCCCGCCTCCCTCGGAACGTGTTCAAAGCTCTCCCGGAGGTGGGAGTTAAAGCTCCGTCTTACGGGAGACTCTGCCAGACGTTCCCAGCAGACCCTCACAATACGTTTGGGTCTGCCAGGTCTGACCGGCATCCTCCCCCACCATCGGAGCCAACTCACCACCAGGTAGTGGTCAGTGGACAGCTCCGCCCCTCTCTTCACCCGAGTGTCCAGGACATGCGGCCGCAGATCAGATGAGACGACAACAAAGTCGATCATCGAACTGCGACCTAGGGTGTCCTGGTGCCAAGAGCACATATGGACACCCTTATGCCTGAACATGGTGTTCGTTATGGACAATCCATGACGAGCACAGAAGTCCAATAACAGAACACCACTCGGGTTCAGATCAGGGGGGCCGTTCCTCCCAACCACACCCCTCCAGGTCTCACTGTCATTGCCCACGTGAGCGTTGAAGTCCCCCAGCAGAACAAGGGAGTCCCCAGGAGGCGCACTCTCCAATACCCCCTCCAAGGACTCCAAAAAGGGTGGGTAATCTGCGCTGCCGTTTGGCGCATAGGCACAAACAACAGTCAGAGCCCGTCCCCCCACACGTAGGCGAAGGGAGGCTACCCTCTCGTTCACCGGGGTGAACCCCAACGTACAGGCACCAAGATGGGGGGCAACAAGTATGCCCACTCCTGCTCGGCGCCTCTCACCAGGGGCAACTCCAGAGTGGAAGAGTGTCCAACCCCTCTCAAGGAAACTGGTTCCAGAGCCAGAGCCATGCGTTGAGGTGAGTCCGACTATTTCTAGCCGGAACCTCTCAACCTCACACACTAGCTCAGGCTCCTTCCCCACCAGAGAGGTGACATTCCATGTCCCAATGGCCAGCTTCTGTAGCCGAGGATCAGACCGCCAGGGTCCCCGCCCTCGGCCACCACCCATCCCACATTGCACCCGACCCCTTTGGCCCCTCCCATAGGTGGTGAGCCCATGGGAAGGGGGACCCACGTCTCCTCTTCGGGCTGTGCCCGGCCGAGCTCCATGGGTAAAAGCCCGGCCACCAGGCGCTCGCCAACGTGCCCCACCTCCGGGCCTGGCTCCAGAGTGGGGCCCCGGTGA
>JBBPBX010080053.1:0-16254 GCA_038048925.1 Garcialebias charrua
TATACAGGAAACCCTCGAGGTACGACACCTGCGACCTACGGCAACGCAGACTTACGACAGGCCTCTTTGAAAGAATGCCGTCGACATACGACCGAAAAAACGGACTTACGACAGAAATACATTAGAAGTATGTAATCGAGATACGGCAAAAAAAGTGCGACACTACGGCAAGCGGCAAGGTGGGGGAGGGGTACACACCTTGAGTGTTCGCGCATGACAGTGGGCGTGACCATGTGGTAGGGGTTGGGCGACACTGCCGTACTATTTAAAGGGACGCCATCTTCACCACGTTGTTGAGTTTCGGCGAGAGAGAGAAAAGCAAACGTACGTACACTTTATCGATCATTAGCATTGCATTCAGTTAGCATTAGGTTTAGCGAGAGGTATTTTATTAGCCACAGGTAGCATAGGTTTAGCGAGCGGTATTTTATTAGCCACAGGTAGCATAGGTTTAGCGAGCGGTATTTTATTAGCCACAGGTAGCATAGGTTTAGCGAGCGGTATTTTATTAGCCACAGGTAGCATAGGTTTAGCGAGCGGTATTTTATTAGCCACAGGTTAGGTAGCATAGGTTTAGCGAGTTTTTTTTTTTTTGACATTTTTTTTCGTGAGAGAGAAATAAAATGGGACCCAAGAGGCCTTCGAAGTCCGCTGATAAGGGTGCGGGTAAGAAACCCAGGCAGACCATAACCCTTGAGACGAAGCTAAAAATTGTTAAAATGTGTGATGGGGGCATGTCAGCGACCGAGGTAGCAGCGAAGCTAGGCTTTCCGCGTTCGACGGTGGGCACGATCAAGGCAGACAGAGAGAGAATTCTGGACCAAGTGCGTCGTTCCGCACCCATGAAGTCCACAATTATCACGAAGCAGAGAACGGGTGTTTTGGTGGAGATGGAGAGGTTGCTCTTGGTTTGGATCGAGGACAATGCTCAAAGGCGCGTGCCCGTGTGCATGGCCGTGATCAGGGAGAAGGCCCGCATGATTTACAGCACGCTGAAAGCTAGGAGTCAGGGAGGTGCGGGGGAGGAGGGAGGTGCGGGGGAGGAGGGGGCAGGACAGAGCGAGCAAGGCGAAGGCACGTCACAACAGAGCGACTCAGGCGAAGGCACGTCACAACAGAGCGATCCTGGAGAAGGGACGTCAAGCAGCACGTCAGGGAGGGGTGCTGTGGGAGAGGGGGACACTGGACCTGATGAATTCACTGCCTCCAAAGGATGGTTTCAGCGCTTCAAGGACAGAGCGAATTTGCACAACCTAAAAATACAGGGTGAGCATTTAATTTCTCTTATTTTTTTTTGTTACAGGTACAGGTAGTCCTTGACTTCCGATTTTAAAAAAAAAATTCATTTTACTGTTTTTGTGTGCATTTAAACAGGAGAGGCAGGCAGTGCTGACCACGCAGCAGCTGAGGCCTTCCCTGACAAACTGGCTCAGGTCATCAGGGACGGCGGGTACACTGCCCAGCAAGTGTTTAATGTCGATGAGACAGGCCTGTTCTGGAAGCGTTTGCCCAACAGGACCTACATTAGCAGAGATGAGCGAATAGCAGCAGGTCACAAAGTTGGCAAGGAGCGCCTGACCTTGCTGCTTGGGGGGAATGCTTCTGGGGACTGCAAACTCAAGCCCTTGTTGATTTACCAATTTGAAAACCCCAGAGCCTTCAATCATGTTGATAAAAAAAGGCTTCCAGTCTATTGGGCATCAAATAGGAAGGCCTGGGTAACGCTGGAAGTGTTTTCAAAATGGTTTAAGCAACATTTTGTGCCAGATGTCAAGCGTTTTTGCCATTCCCAAAAGATTCCCTTTAAAGTCCTGCTGGTGTTGGACAACGCTCCAGGACACCCCCCTGATCTCACCGACATTAACACGGCTGTGCAGGTGGTGTACCTGCCTCCTAACACCACCTCGCTGATCCAGCCGATGGACCAAGGGGTGATAAGTACGTTTAAGGCGTACTATCTCCAGAGGGTCATTCGTAACGCTTTGGAGGCAACCGGAATGACTCCAGGTGTCAGCCTCAAAGACTTCTGGAGAACATACAACATCCACGATGCTGTGCTGAACATTGATCACTCCTGGAATCGTGTGACTCAGAACAACATGAGCGGCGTGTGGAAGAAGGTGTGTCCACAGCTTGTTCAACAGGTACACGATTCCAGGGAGGTTGACAATGTCATTGAGGACGTTGTGAGGATGGGCAGGTCACTGGAGCTCGAGATGGACGTGGATGATGTCCAACAGCTTCTGGGATCAACAGGAGAGGACCTGTCAGTGGAAGACCTCCTTCTCCTCGACAGGCACGTCCCGGCTGAGGAAGAGGTGCAGGCCAACCCTAACCCACCCAAGACCTTCAGCCGGCAGGAGTTGGCATTGGCCTTCAAGGACTTCCACAGCGGCTTGGCCCGGTTAGAGAAGCAGGACGAAGATGGGGAGAGGTTTGAGAGGGCTCGAAGAGTCATCTTGGGCGGGCTTGCGTGTTATCAGCAGATCCTGGACGAGAAGAAGCAAGAGGCTGTGCAGAGCAGCATGTTAAGGTTTGTCACCATCTCTGCAGCTCCTCCAGGATCTGCTGGTGCACCAGAAGATCCAACACCAGCCAGTCCTCCTGCAGCAAGCCAGGATGACTCCATGGACAACTCAGCCTCTCCCCAGTAAAAGACGCCTCCCCTCTCTGCCTCCCCTCTCCCTCCCTCCAGGTAATGAATTGTTATTTTTATTTTTCAGAGTTGTGTCACGTTACACACAGTAACTTCATCTGTTAATCAATTTGTATCTACTTCTGTTCACAGCCTGCTGCTCCTCCTCCTCCACCTCCTCTCCACCAGCTCCACCATCCCATCACTGACCTGCCCACCTTCACATAACAGCACAGCATCGTGTGAAAGGTACAGCAAAGACATGTCGTTGTTTTTTCCTGTAGTTTTTGTTTTATGCTACATCTACTGTAAACATCACCGCTCTCTCGACAGCCTCCAAAGCGTCACGCCCCCTTGGTCCATCAACACATGTGCACCACACCACACAGGTAAGGAGAAGTTGTTGTTGTCTGTGTTTTCATTCTTTGCAGATGTTCACGTCTGTGTGTGGGTTTATACTGTACAGTACAGAACCACCTGTTGCTCTGCCTCATGGACCAGGCTATGGAAGTGAACTTCCACCTGTTGCTCTTGCCTCATGGACCAGGCTATGGAAGTGAACTTCCACCTGTTGCTCTTGCCTCATGGACCAGGCTATGGAAGTGAACTTCCACCTGTTGCTCTTGCCTCATGGATGGACGTGTGTCCACTCTGTCCTGCCTGCCTGCCTGCCTGCCTCTCTCCCTCTAGCACCTCTCCATCATTGCACCACACCAATCAGGTGAGGACAAGATGTTTGCCATCTTCAGGTGTTCACAGGCCCACCTGTAAGAGCTCATGTTCATTTTTGTGTTGTTGTTTTCACAGCTCACATCGTGGACTTTCCTCATGGATGGACGTGTGTCCACTCTGTCCTGCCTGCCTGCCTGCCTCTCTCCCTCTAGCACCTCTCCATCATTGCACCACACCAATCAGGTGAGGACAAGATGTTTGCCATCTTCAGGTGTTCACAGGCCCACCTGTAAGAGCTCATGTTCATTTTTGTGTTGTTGTTTTCACAGCTCACATCGTGGACTTTCCTCATGGATGGACGTGTGTCCACTCTGTCCTGCCTGCCTGCCTGCCTGCCTGCCTGCCTCTCTCCCTCTAGCACCTCTCCATCATTGCACCACACCAATCAGGTGAGGACAAGATGTTTGCCATCTTCAGGTGTTCACAGGCCCACCTGTAAGTGCTCATGTTCATTTTTGTGTTGTTGTTTTCACAGCTCACATCGTGGACTTTCCTCATGGATGGACGTGTGTCCACTCTGTCCTGCCTCTGTCGTCCAGGACATCAGTCCTGCCATCTGCCTCCATCCATCACCTGTGTCAACACCTTCTGCATGTATGACTGCTGCCAAAACAAACAAAAAAACACCTTTGCTGATGGACAGAACTGTTCACATCAGGACCACACCGCTGAGCTCACACCTGGCGCTAAATGCTCCCATCATTCATGGTTGAGCACTGGCTAAGCAGTTCCATCTGATCCAGGTTTGAACTTGAGAAAAACATCAGTGTCTACCTACACTTCAGTCAAAGTAAGGACATTTTGTTTCCTTGTTTCCTTCTTCTGCTGCTTCCAGCTTCTTTTTTGGGTTCATGGACTTTTTCATGCACATGGACTGCACACCAACACCACATGGACTGCACTGGTTTCAAAAACATGATGGTTGCAACATGTTAACAGCTGCTGCTCAGAGAAGTGTTCATGTTTCATGGTTGACATGTTTTTGCTGCTGCTGGATGCATGGATGAATGCATGGGAGTTCCTTATCATTTGCTGCATTTTGATGTTGACAGCTGCTGCTCAAAGAGAAGTGTTCATGTTTCATGGTTGACATGTTCTAGCTGCTGCTGGATGCATGGATGAATGCATGGGAGTTCCTTATCATATGCTGCATTTTGATGTTGACAGCTGCTGCTCAAAGAGAAGTGTTCACGTTTCATGGTTGACATGTTCTAGCTGCTGCTGGATGCATGGATGAATGCATGGGAGTTCCTTATCATATGCTGCATTTTGATGTTGACAGCTGCTGCTCAAAGAGAAGTGTTCACGTTTCATGGTTGACATGTTCTAGCTGCTGCTGGATGCATGGATGAATGCATGGGAGTTCCTTATCATATGCTGCATTTTGATGTTGACAGCTGCTGCTCAAAGAGAAGTGTTCATGTTTCATGGTTGACATGTTCTAGCTGCTGCTGGATGCATGGATGAATGCATGGGAGTTCCTTATCATATGCTGCATTTTGATGTTGACAGCTGCTGCTCAAAGAGAAGTGTTCATGTTTCATGGTTGAACTCATTTGCAGATTATGGCTGAGAACTGTTCAGGAAGAGATTTGTATTTTGTATGCTTTGTCTGTGCTGAAAAAAACATTTCAGTACTGTACCTGTACTGTACATGCTGTACAGGTACTGGTTTTGTGTGTTATGGATGAATGTGTGGTATAATTTGTTATCTAAGTGTTTGTAAATAAAGTTCTATGCATGTTTATGGCACAGGATGTCCGCTTGTTCATTCTCATGCCGTTAAATGTGTGTGCGGCGCTCCGTTAGCGGTATAGCCGCGACCTGCGGCAGAAATGCGGACCTACGACAGGCACGTGTTTTTGGTCCGCGAGATACGACAGAATCGACCTAAGTCACACTCGTAGGTCCCGATCTCTGACGTAACTCGAGGGTTCCCTGTATATGACTGCCTGATCACAAAACAAACACACACACACCCAATGATCAGCTATTTTATCAATATATGTTATTTTGACAGTATTTGATATAAATTTCTTTTTAAATGTGATGATTGACGTATAAACTACTGTTTTTATATATATTTATATACAGTATAGTGAACATGTAAACATGCAAAGTACAACAGTGGAAATATGAATGGTGTTTTTCAGAACGTATGTTTGAATAAACTCCTAAAATAAAACAGATAATTTAAAAAGGACTCATGTTTTTAGACTATAAATTAATGTTGAATGATTATTAGATAAATTAATTAATGTATTACTGTTTCAGTGCTCTGTAAAAGAGTTATCCCGATCAGCCTCTAAGTTGCTGCTGCAGAACTCAGACACCTGCTCACTTCCTGAACGTGAAAGTGAAACCATAAAAACGGCAGCAGCAGGAAGAAAATAAAACCCTGCTGTTTCTTGTTGATCACTCAAAATAACTTCTGCTTCACGAACTGAAGACAAATCGCTAAAATATCAACTTTTAAATTGCTAAATTCGTCTGATGCGTCTGCATTCTCCGCCATTGTTTTTCAATGCGCGTTGGAGCAGGCATCTGGACGTGACGTCACAGTCACGTGACCGGAAAAATCCGGATTTACCGTGTAAAAAAACGGCGCTAATTTTAAACTATTTTTGTGAGGAATTTTCATTAATTTAACATTGTTTTAGCAAAAACGATCATAGTTCAATGTTAAAATATATATATGTTATGCCATTTTATGGAAAGTTCAAAGATGATGTCGGGGAGCTTTAACAAGCTAACAGTCCTTCCTGTAAACAGTTTGGACCGCGATGGAGCAGCATAAGTTATGGAGCTCGGACGTGCAAACAGACGAGACAAGCTTGATCAGCTCAAAGTAAGAAATTATATTTTTATTTTTGTGTTATGTACGTTTTTTTTTTTTTTGGAAAAATTATTTAGCTGTGTTAGGATAGTGAACTTAGTAACTGTTCATTACCTACATGTACGTGTATCAGTGGCGGCTCGTGCGTTATTTAAAAGGTGATCCCCGATTTACGAGATTTTCATCTTACGAGATAGTCGTTGTAACGGAACTCGCTCGTAAGTCAGGGATTACCTGTATTGTATAAAGTAAATTGAGCAAAGACGAGATATGTGACTTTTAATCACTTAAAATGTTCCGTGACAAAGTTTAAGGCAGACTAAATCTACAGCAGTTTTTCATCTCAGGTAAAATTCTTAGAAGTGCTAACATTTATTTACTTTTTCCCCCAGAATATATTAAAACAAAAGTAATTTACAAAAAAACAAAGCTAAATAAAAATAAACAAACTCAAACAACAATTTGTATAGATACACATTATGCTTTTCCATATTCCTTCAGAAAACTAACTTTTGTCATTCTCTTGAATATGTACATACCATACCATACCAATTTATTTATAAAGCACTTAAAACAACAACAAGGCCAACCAAAGTGCTGTACAATAGAAACAAAAAGCACAGTGGACAGGAAAACATAAAATAAAAATATAGATATAAATAGCAACAGAAACCAACTAAAATGGCCAACAATGTATACTGTAGTACAGAGAGGATCAAAGCAAATCACACCATGGTAAAGGCAAGAGAAGTGGGTTTTAAAATGAGACTTAAATAAATACTGTGAGTGTGGGAGCCTGCCTGACACTCAGTGGCAACTCATTCCACAGTCTTGGACCTGCAACTGAGCAAGCCCTGTCACCTCTCAGCTTACAACGAGTTTCTGAGACTAACAGAAGCATCTGGTCTGCTGACCTCAGAGAGCGCGGTGGGACATATGGCTGCAGAAGGTCAGTGAGATAAGGTTGAGCGGAACTGTTCAGAGATTTAAAAACATACATGAGTATTTTAAACTGGATCCGAAGGTGAATGGGTAGCCAGTTCAGGGAGGCCAAAACTGGTGTGATGTGCTCTCGATGGCCTGTACCACTTAAAAATTGAGCTGCAGTATTTTAGACCTGCTGTAGACGTGCAATGGAGGACTGACTGATTCCAAACAGAAGTGAATATCAGTAATCGAGCCTCGATGTTATGAAAGCATGGATTACTGTCTCAAGGTTCTTTTTGGATAGTATGGGCTTCAGCTTAGACAGCTGCCTCAGCTGAAAAAACAGGATTTAACAATCATGTTTACATGGCTGTTAAGTTTCAGGGAAGGGTCTGAAGGACTGTGCAAGGGAACTCGCAGTGGTCTTCACAGACATCTTTAACATCTCACTGAGTCAGGCCATCATCCCCACCTGTTTCAAAGCCACCACCATCATCCCTGTCCCAAAGAAGGCAACGCCCTCCTGCCTCAATGACTATCGTCATGTAGCACTCACCCCCATCCTGATGAAGTGCTTCGAACGGCTAGTCATGAAGCTCCGTCTGCTCTCTAAAGTAAAGTCACTCCTCAGCCGTAGTGATCTGGAGAAGGCCATCCATGCCTTTGTGACCTCCAGACTTGACTATTGTAATGCTTTGTATGTTGGTATTAATCAATCCTCCATCTCCCGTTTACAGCTTGTACAGAACTCTGCCGCCCGCTTTTTGACCAACACACGGAAATATGAACACATCACTCCTGTCCTGTCCTCTCTACACTGGCTCCCGGTTCAGTTCAGGATACAGTTCAAGCTGCTCCTGTTTGTTTTCAAAGCTCTGAATGGACTCGCACCTCTGTACATCTCAGAACTTTTGAAAGTCCATCAGCCCGGCAGAGCTTTACGCTCTGCCAGTCAACACCTGCTGGAGGTGCCTCGCTCAAGGTACAAACAATGGGGAGACCGGTCCTTTTCTGTTGCCGGCCCAAAAGCCTGGAACAGCCTCCCCCTTGAGCTGCGTGCCACCTCTGATCTGACTCTGTTCAACACCAGTCTGAAGACCCACTTGTTCAAAAAAGCTTTCAGTGTGTAACTTGTATTACTTTTGGTATTTTAGTATGTAGCCTTTTTATTTCCATTGCCTCCATTTATTGCTGTTTCTTTTATTTTATTTTCACTGATTTATTGTACCCATTTTTATATTTTCTGTCCTGTTAAGTACCTTGGTCAATGCAAGGCATTGTAGGAAGGTGCTATACAAATAAAGTTTATTATTATTATTATTATCCATCCATCCATCAGCAAAATGATGTCAACCATGAACACTTCTCAAAGAGCAGCAGCTGTTAACATCAAACAGCAGCAAATCAGCAGCAACTCACATCCATCCATCCATCAGCAAAATTATGTCAACCATGAACCATGAACACTTCTCAAAGAGCAGCAGCTGTTAACATCAAACAGCAGCAAATCAGCAGCAACACATCCATCCATCATCATCATCATCAGCAGCAGCAGCAGCAGCTATTGACATGAATCAGCACCAAATCAGCATGAAATCACATCCATCAGAAACATGATGCAACCATCATGTTTTTGAAACCAGTGCCTTGGTGTGCAGTCCATGTCCATGTGCATGAAAAAGAAGTCCATGAACTCTAAAAAAGCTAGAAGCAGCAGAAATGCTAAATGATGATAATAGTACGTACGTTTGCTCTTGCTCTTCTCTCTCTCGCCGAAACTCAACAACGTGGTCAAGATGGCACGCCCCTTTAAATAGTACGGCAGTGTCGCCCCACCCCCTACTCCACGGTCATGCGCACTGTCATGCGCGAACAGCCAAGGTACCCACTACCCCTCCCCCACCTTGCCGCTTTCCGTAATGACGCACTTTTTCTGCCGTAGCTCGATTACATACTTCTAATGTACCTCATTCGTAAGTCCGTTTTTTTTTTTGCCGTATATCGACGGCATTCTTTCAAAGAGGCAAATCGTAAGTCTGAGTTGCCGTAGGTCGAGGGTGACGTAACTCGAGGGTTCCCTGCATATATCAAAATACAATAAATAAAAAAGTACACAAAGGAGCAGGACAATATTAGAAACATAAAACAGCAAGTTTTTTGATAATTGTTGTGAAATGGTTCTAGCCGTTTTCCAGTTTTTTAATCTACTTAATGAAGAAAAGTAGGCTTTGAATTCATTCATGAAACATGGGAAGGAGGGCTTATTTTCCCTCCACTTACTACAATGAATGTGGTACTTTGCTCTAAGGAGGACTATATTTATGGCATCAGAGTAAGCTGAGCTTAAGTTGTCTACATAAAATAAAATGGCATCAATTTCAAAAGAGGGAATGTTGAGTTTTAGATTAATCCAGTTTGTGATGTCAGTCCAAAAACTGAGAATATTGACATGAAAAAAAAAAAAAAATGCTCAAGGGATTCATCTTCGGATTTACAAAAGGTACTCAAATCAACCTCAAATTTAAATCTTCTGTGCAGAAACATGGCCACGGGATAAATCTTGTTTACCATTTTAAAATGGGTTTCTTTCACTTTAGGAGATACTGGCCATTTGACAAATTTAGAGTGAGCAGAAGTCACCATGAACCCATGATTTATATTGGGAGGATTCTTGAATGAATTTATGTTATTATTGTAATAAATCGTTTGTCTCATACATTCGTTGATAATCTTGTTATTGCATTTGAAGTCAACTAAGCTACACTCATTTACTTTTAGCGTGGGCAATGAAACGGTCACTTTTGAATAAATAATTATATTTTTAATTAACTGAATCAGGGCTAAAGGGATTGCTTTACATACCTTCATAAAATCTTTATGACAGCAGTTAAGGTTATATTTTCCAACAAAAGATGAGAAATTTAAAAGATCTCCATTAGAGTCTAGGATATCTATTACAAAAATTATGCCTTTTTCATACCATTCTTTCCTAAATATTGACTTTCTACCTGCTGTGATTGCTCTATTATTCCACAGAGTTGATCCATGAGGTGAGAAATTATGTTGAAATATTTTCCAGAACTGAAGAACTTGTTTGTGGAAGTTTGATAACTTTACATGAATCTTAGTTACTTCAAAGTCACATTTTGCAAAGAATTCAATTCCTCCCAGCTGCTTAAAAAAGGAGGCAGGGATATGAAACCACATTGAATTTTGTTGCTGTAAAAAAGTTTTTAACCATTTAATCCTAAATGTACCAACCATTGCTTCAAAATCCAGTGCATTAATGCCACCATTCTCATATTTTTTAACTAGTTGGGATCTTTTAACATAATGAGTCTTGTTTTTCCACAAAAACTGAAAGATAATGGAGTTGGCTTTTCTTATGTTTTTTGGTGATATATACATAGAATGACATGGATAAACAGCCTTGGAAATGCCATCTGCTTTAGTCAACAGGTTCCTGCCAAAGATACTGTAGTCAGATCTCTTGTCAACCAGTGGCTAAGACTTTGTTTCATATCTACTAACCGGTTCGAGATGTTATCAACTTCCCTTTTAATTGCATTCTTAGATACTAATACACCTAAGACTTTAACTTCATTTACGACCCTGATTGACTGGATGTTTCTATGAATACAACTATGAATGGGAAGACTCTCACATGTGTTAATGTTAAGTCCCAAACCTGAAGCCTTAGAAAATAATGAAATTGTATTTAGGGCTCTTTCAACCATTAAATCATTTTTTTTAAAACAGTGCTGTGTCATTGGCAAACTGATTAATCTTATATTCCCTATCAAAAATGTTAATTCCCTTTAGCTCAGAGTTATTATTGATTTGGAGGGCTAGTAGTTGAGTTGTCAGGATAAATAATTTTGGGGAGATAGGACACCCTTGACGGATGCCTCGCTGGATCTTAAATCTAGAAGTAAGTCCTGGATTTAAGGAGACTGAGCTATAAATATCATTATAAAACATCTTTATTAATCCACAAAATGAGTCACCAAAGCCCAACAATCTTAAGGTCTCTATCAAAAAGACATGTTCAATTGTGTCGAATGCCTTGTAGAAATCAAGGAACAAGATCAGACTATCCTTATCAAGGTAGTCACAATAATCCAACATATCAAGGACCAGTCTAACATGATTGTGTATGTTTCTCTCTTTAACAAAGGCTGACTGACTTTCATCAATTATATCTTTAAGTCCTCTATTCAGCCGATCAGCATAGATATGAGCTAAAAATTTATAATCTGTGCATAGCAGAGTGATGGGTCTCCAGTTATCCAACATTAGACCATCTTTATTGGGCTTTGGGATTAAGGTGATTAATCCTTGTTTCATGGTATTAGAGAGGTTGCCCGTTAGGATACAGTATAAGAAAGCTTTATAAAGCATCTCTCTAATCTCTTTCCAGAAGAATCTATAAAATTCAGTTGTTAGCCCATCAAAACCAGGCGAATTCTCAGTAGACATCTTCAAAATAGCCTTATCCAACTCCTCAAGTTCAAGTTGTTTCTCCATAATTTGTTTAAAATCAAGATCAATTACTTTATTGAATTCTCTTATAGTGTTTATAAATTCTGAACAGTTTGTCTCAAGAGTACTTAGATTTGTATGTTACTGTAAAAATTGTATAATTCTCTATTAATCTGAATTTCATCTTCAGAAATAATTCCATTTATATTCAATTTAGTGATCTTCTGTTTTAGTTGCCTATGTTTTTCCAGGTTGAAAAAATAAGATGTATTTTTTCCCCCTTCTTCAATCCAGCGAGCTCGAGAACGTACAAAAGCACCCTTAGCTTTTTCTTCATATAATTTATCTAGTTCACTCTGTAATTTATTTAATTCAACAAGTTCTTCAGGTAACAAATCCGTCTTTTTACAAAAACTGTAAATATTTGTAATTTAATATTTGTTTGGCTGAAAGTAGTTAACTGCAGGCTGCTGACTGAAAGTAGTTACTGCAGGCTGCTGGCTGATGGTGGCTGCAGGTTCTAGAACAGGAACTTGTTCTGTGGAGGATATTTTTAATGCCCTTATTTGAGACAAAACTTGTTGGTGCTCAGGAAGCTGGGTCAGGCCGGATTGAGATAACAAAAATTCTTCAGCGAAGGAAAGCAAAAAGTTTATATATTCCGGGTTATTTTCTGCAGTAGTGGGAAGATTATTTAAAGTTTGATTTATTTCTATGAGATCACTGAGTTGGAGCTGGGGTGTGGGATCCAGTCGTTGGAGGGATTATATGCGAGGGTGTGGTGTCGAGTTCCGCCCCCACCGGAATCCTAGGAGGTGAGGCAGTGGAACCCGCTCCCACCGGGACACAGGAACTGGGCACAGGTGACTCTGTCTAGCCGGACAGAGCAGGCACAGCCGGACATGTCGGAGGTGTGGTGGACCGCTTCTGGGTCCCTCTTCTGCTTTTCCGACGACGGCGGTGAGGCTGGGGAACAAGAAACGGTTCCTCCTCATCTTCTCCGGATGTCCATCCCGAGACGACGAGTGAAGCTGGGAGGAAAGGCGAACTGGACTCCAACGTTATGTGGCCTTCGCGGAGCTGGACCCTTCGTTCCTCCTCCGCCAATACCAGGAGAGGGGAGGGCAGGATTTCCAATGACCACGACGATCTCGAGTTTGAGCAGGTTCAAAGCGGAACCCGCCGCTACGGATCACAGGTTCCTCCATCTGTGGCTCGCAGGAAAAGGTAACTCAAGGAGAGCCCCACCTGCTGGGTTCTGTAGAGATCGCGTCGTAATGTCAGGGTTTTTAGGCAGGTACGAGCCCAATAGTGCAGGCAGGGACTCAGACTAAGAATTACAAAATCAATACTTTAATAATAAGAAATTATAGAGCTGGTGTGGCAGCACAAACTTACAAAACCATGGAACTGGACACAGAGCAGACTAGTAGGATCACACAGGGAATACCTAACTACGACGCGATGAAGGACAAGACTCTCAGAACGACTGTACTGTATACAGTATACACAGACAAGACAAGACAAAATTACAAACACCTGGGAACACAAGGAGGGAGACGACACAAGGGTGTACAGATAAGGGATGCCCACTAGATGGTGACATCCCCACATTAATAAGGGAGAGTTACCCCCTCAATGAAACAGGGTCTTATTACATTACCGTAATTCCCAAACCACATAAGGATAATTTAATTATAGATAATTGGTGTGGCATCACATTATTAAACAATGACTACAACATTTTGGCTTCTATCTTAGCTAAGAGATTAAAAAATGGTTTAAATTATATAATTCATGAATCTCAAAATGGTTTCATGCCTGGACGCAACATCTCTGATAATATTAGATTAGTACTAGATTTGGTTGATTATAGAGATCTCATACCCGGTAAACCAATCATTCTCTTTGTAGATTATCAAAAGGCTTTTGATTCGGTTAGTCATAATTTTATTTTTGATAGTCTTTTTTCGACTTTGGTAACTCTTTTATTAAAGCCTTTAAAACACTTTATAGAGATAATAATAGTTCTGTAAAACTTTTATATGGTACATCTGGTCGGTTTAATATTTGTAGAGGGGTTTGTCAGGGCTGCCCGGCTTCACCTTACATATTTCTGCTTGTAGGTCAAATTTTAAATATTTAATTAGACAAAGCTCTTTTGAAGGAATTAAAATATTTGATCAAAAACTTAAAATTTCACAACTTGCTGACGATACATTATTTTTATTTTTTTAAGTTTGGTGAAGTTCCTGTAGCTTTATCTGTTATATCTAAATTCTCTAATATTTCAGGTTTGAAACTGAATCTAAAAAAAATTGAAATTTTGCCCCTATTTACAACTGATAATACTGAAATTTGCAATATCCCTATAAGAGATACTGTTAAATATCTTGGAATTAATATTTCTAAAGAACACTAACATGGGCAATAATTTTACATCTGTTCATGAAGCCATTAAAAAGAAATTTAATAGTTGGTTAGCTAGGGATTTAACCATTTATGGTAGAGTGTTATTAAGCAAAGCAGAAGGAATGTCTAGCGTCATCTGTTTTTTCTTCTTTAGAAGTCAGTAAATCTCTATGCTCTGACCTTGATACGATTTTGTTCAACTTTATATGGAAAAATAAGGCACATAAAGTTAAAAAATCTGTTCTTTCAAATACATTAGCTGAAGTAGGTCTAAATGTTTTAATATTTTCTATCTTTAAAGGACAACACCCACCGTGACAGTAACAATTCACCATATTGGACGATTACTGTAGTAGATGATGATGTCTATTTTCATTTTTGCATTTGTGCCAGGCGAGTGTTAAAAAAAACCGACAGAGTCCCGGAAGAATCCGGAAACCCCGCCGATGATTGCCGAACTCTGGAGTGACATAAAAAAAGGATCCAGTCAGAAGGCAAGAGTGAGTTCGCGATGCAGGCTTATAGTGATGCTGATTTCAGTGAACGTTCCAGTGGCTTTTCTTTAGTTTTTTTTGTTGTTGCCAAAAGTCAAGTGATCGCTTCCTTCTGCTGTCTCCATGACTGAAATGAGGAAATTTATTTATTTATTGGGAGTGATGTCTCACTCCAGCTGTCCTCTATATTTATTGTGGGACAGACACGAGCGCGCGCTGTCAGCTGTCCTGTTGGGACAGATACGAGCGTGCGCTGTCCTCTGTTGGGACAGATACGAGCGCGCGCTGTCAGCTGTCCTCTGTTGGGACAGATACGAGCGCGTGCTATCAGCTGTCCTCTGTTGTGGGACACACGAGCGCGCACCTCGTCCTCTGTATTTATTGTGGGGACACAGACACAGAGGAGATGTGTGTGCGCCACACATCTCCTCCGCTGCTCAGAGATAGAGGAAAAAAAGGAGCAAAACTACTGTTTCGTGTCATTTTTAATATTCCCTTGTTAATAAATCTGACAAATTCATTCATGGATAGTTGGCACAGCTCTTCCTTCAGTCTCGTAGGCAACACATCATTTTTATTAGTTGTATTCTAACTCTCGTCAGAAGCTGTTGATGCACGCTTGTAATAACTCCGCCTTCATCCAAGGTGGAAACTTGAGTGATGTCAATGCCCATATATGGAGAGGGGCAGACTTTTCCGGAGCACTGCTGTTAAAATATGCTAAAAATCATGAAATAACACATTTAGCGTTATTTCTCTACAATATCAATAAACGCTCCTGTATCATAATTTAATTCACTATTAAATATTAATGGTGATGCAATTTGAAAACATGGTGGGTCATGAACTTTAATCAGATTATAAAAATTAACTGGATTAAACGAGTTCTAAAAAAAATCAAAATTCTATGTGGAATATTTTCCCAATCCATTTTTTTTTTTTTTTTACATTTTTGGGCTCTAGTGGCCTTTATTGTAGCAGAGGATGAGGGCGAAAGGGAGAGGGGGGGAGAGACATTGCGGAAAGGTCGTCGGGACTGGGACGCGAACCCGAGACACCCGCAGAGAGGGCTAGCCTCAGAACATGTACCGCGCGCTCAACCCCCACACAACAGCGGCGGCACTCCAATTCATTTATTTAATAAATTAGGGGGATTAAAGTTTTTATTGCATTGTCCTTTTGCAGTTGGAAAACTTCCAGTAAAATTAAGTAAATTTCATCAGCAGGCTCTTCTCTGTTGGTCTCTTTTATAAAAACACAATTACTCTCCACATAACTGCATCATTTGGAACAATACTTATGGTATATACTGCATAAAAACAAATAGTTATACAGTATGTACATAACTGGGTTGAAAACAATGTTAATTTGGTAAACCAATTACTCGACAGTAAGGGTGAGTGGTATAATTATGAACTGTTTTTAAGTCACAATAATATAGATATTCCTTGGATTGAATTTGATTTGGTCATGAAGTCTATTCCGATAAGCTTACAGTCTTTAGCGCAAAACATACATCTTGATGAGGTGTACTTACTGGATTCAATTTCGATTGAAGGAACTAGTATAATGCATGAGAAATTTACAAACGGATTTATTAGAACTCATTTAGAGGCTTTATCAGTTCCCATATGGAAATATAGATGGGATACCCTGATGCATGCTCAATAATCCAGGTAGAAAAATCTAAAAAAGCTAAGTCTGGTCCTCTGGACATTCAAACAAAAAAAAAAAAA
>JBBPBX010080054.1:0-16254 GCA_038048925.1 Garcialebias charrua
TATACAGTATATATACAGTATATAGTATGGTGTTGGTGGTTGTGGTTGTTGTTGTCATTTGTATACACCTGTTGAAAGATGGAAAAATTAAAGTAAAGTCACGATCCATTCGTAAACTTTCGTGTCCCTCCCATACCTTCTGATGTGCTCAAGATGATTAAAAAACATTTTAATACACATTTGTACCACTAGATGGCGAGTCTTAACCAGCAACACAGAGGATGAATTCAACGGGTTTGAATAAAAAATAAAGTGTTTCTGTCATCACTATGGGCAGGTAAGGGTGTAGTAATGTTCAAGCTCATTGCTCCACACAGAGGGCTGTGGTAGCTCGGTGGTCTGTCGTTGTGTCAGGAAGGACATCCGGCGTAAAAACAATTGCCAAGTCTTCGTGAGACTGGCTCGCTGTGGTGACCCCTGACGAAGAGAGAAGCCGAAAGAAGAAAATTTAAAAAAATGGCGAGTCATGCATCTTTTAATCAGCCCAGCTCTAAAAGATCACATATCAAGGTCACACGTTATAGAAGGCCTTTGCTTGGTTGATTGCTGTATAATGGGTTGACTGGTGTAAAATGTGCCGTATGCAGCACTCTTCTTAATACAATATATACAGTAGTATATTTGTGTGAATACAAAGGAACTGTAGAGAACATCACAGTTGATAATGCTCACACGTGTGATTCTTTTTTCCTCCTTGATGCAGGTGATGAGATCCTATTTCAAACGGGCCGACCCCTTCTTCGACGAACAGGAGAACCACAGTCTGATCGGCGTGGCCAACATTTTCCTGGCTTGCTTGTTCTATGATGTCAAACTACAGTACGCAGTGCCCATCATCAACCAGAAGGGAGAGGTACAAGCCCATTGAGCACTCGGGTCCAGTTACAGCCCACCAGTCCTTGTTTCCTGACAGTTTATGAATATTTTTACAAATGTTTCCACCACAACAGTCCACAGCCATTATAGAGGCAGAGTTTCTACTCCTACACTGTTCTACTAAGCATTTACAAGACAAATAAAATAAACTGTGAACAGATGAAGAATAAAGAGATTTAGTTGGTAAATACAGATATTACCATACCATACCACTTTATTTATAGAGCACTTAAAACAGCAACAATGCCAACCAAAGTGCTGTACAAAAGAACAAACAATCAAGGCACACAGAAAAAATAATAAAGTAAAATAAAAAATATAGATACGAAGGGAAGATGTTAACTAAACGGCTAACATTGTAGAATACAGACAGGTTAAGAACAAATCACACTGTGTCAAAAGCCAGGGAATAAAAGTGGGGTGTTAAGTGAGACTTAAAAACAGTGAGAGAGGACTGTCTGACATGCAGTGGTAACTCATTCCACAGTCTTGGGCCTGCAACAGAGAAAGCCCTGTCACCTTTGAGCTTACGACGGGTTTCTGGAACTGAAAGAAGTATCTGATTCATACCATACCAATTTATTTATAGAGCACTTAAAACAGCGGCAAGACCGACCAAAGTGCTGTACAAACAAACAACAGGCAACACATAGGCAACATACAAAATGAAGTAAAAAAACAGAATAGGTATAGACATAAAATCATCACAGATAATGGTAAATGGAGCTTACCTATGCCCCTTTTCCACCGCTCGGGTCGGATCAGATCAGCTCAGATCGGCTCAGTTCGGGTCGGGTCACATTTAGTTCTGTTTCCACAGCTTTTTTGTACCCCTTCTGTGGGCGGGGTCCAGAATCCTACTCGTCTTACCACATGGTGGCAGTAGTGTTCCCTCAAGCTATTTACTAGTAGCCACCACTAGAAGAAGAACACGATAAAGGCTTTGACAGAATGTTGTGAAAGAGATGTCATGCTATAATGAGTACCTCATGAGCTGTAATTTTTAAACCCAATTCATAATCCTACCTTGTTGCCTTCTTTAAACCCATGTATTTTCCAATTTAGTATTTTTACAATAAAGATGTATTAAAAACATATTTTATTATTTAGTTATGCACAAGGTGCTTGATAAAGTTGCAAAACCATATTTGTCTGAGCTGCTTCAACCTTCCTGCCCTCCCCGATCTCAGATCAGCTGAGCAGTTGCTGCTGACAGTCCTCAAAACTTTTTAAATCTTATTTAAAAACACACATTTATTCCTTGGCTTTTAACACGTGATCTTATCTTTTATGGCATGTTAACACACCTGCAGTAAGACTGGTATATGTATTTATTTTTGTATGCTTTTTATAGTTTTTAATTAACTTGTCTTTTATGTTATTGTACAGCACTTTGGTTGACCCTGTGGTTTTTAAAATGTGCTTTATAAATAAAGTTGATTTAAAACATCACACTGTGATCTTTGAAACTGCCAGGCAAAGCATGTTGCTCAGCGCAGATGAAGGATGGATAGATGGTCACTCTGTGAACACCTCGAGGAGCTGAAGGGGTGGATGTTGATGCGTGTGTCTCCCTGGCAAAGCATGCTGCTGGGCGCAGATGATGGATGGATGATGGATGGGTAGATGGATGGTCTGTGAACTTTAACTTTAAACTGTCCAAAGGACTTTGGCCACTTTTAATTTTTGACTTTTTTTGTATGACTTCATCCTAGAACCAAATAATTTATAACGTAATAACAGTTGAGCAGATTCTAATAATCTTTATCTTATGATTCTTTAAAGGTCAAATGCAAATGGAAAGTTCTCTTAACTTCCAGTATGGATTTAAACACTATACACACTTCACATTGTAAAATAAGTTTAGGAAATTGAATGTTCCAGAACACCACTTAAGAAAATATAACGTTTAATAGGAAAAGTTTGAAGTGACAAACAGAAGTAACGAATTTCCATCTGGTGTCTCACGGCTTCCTCCAGAAGACGACACAGAGGTTGTTCAATTCTGGTGATTTTCTTCTGTTGACTGTAAAAGAAAAATGTGGTTAATTTAGTCCAGAAACTGTTTTTTTTTTTAACTAACACAGTGTAACACAGTGTAATCACAGTGTAATCACAACATGTTCATGTAACCTGTTGGAGTTATTTGAATTAATATTCAATGTTTTATAGACATAAATGTGTCAAGCTAGCTCCATTTTTTTTCTCCCTTGTACTTTGTAACACATATCATCAATTACATCAAAAACCACATGGCAGATATTTTTCAAACTGTAATCACAACATGTTCATGTACTGACTATAACCTGTTGGAGTTATTTGAATTAATATTCAATGTTTTATAGACATAAATGTGTCAAGCTAGCTCCATTTTTTTTCTCCCCTGTACTTTGTAACACATATCATCAATTATATCAAAAACCACACGGCAGATATTTTTCAAACTAACATAGTGTAATCACAACATGTTCATGTACTGACTGTAACCTGTTGGAGTTATTTGAATTAATATTCAATGTTTTATAGACATAAATGTGTCAAGCTAGCTCCATTTTTTTTCTCCCTTGTACTTTGTAACACATATCATCAATTATATCAAAAACCACACGGCAGATATTTTTCAAACTAACACAGTGTAATCACAACATGTTCATGTACTGACTTTAACCTGTTGGAGTTATTTGAATTAATATTCAATGTTTTATAGACATAAATGTGTCAAGCTAGCTCCATTTTTTTCTCCCTTGTACTTTGTAACACATATCATAAATTATATCAAAAACCACACGGCAGATATTTTTCAAACTAACACAGTGTAATCACAACATGTTCATGTACTGACTGTAACCTGTTGGAGTTATTTGAATTAATATTCAATGTTTTATAGACATAAATGTGTCAAGCTAGCTCCATTTTTTTTCTCCCTTGTACTTTGTAACACATATCAATTATATCAAAAACCACACGGCAGATATTTTTCAAACTAACATAGTGTAATCACAACATGTTCATGTACTGACTGTAACCTGTTGGAGTTATTTGAATTAATATTCAATGTTTTATAGACATAAATGTGTCAAGCTAGCTCCATTTTTTTTCTCCCTTGTACTTTGTAACACATATCATCAATTATATCAAAAACCACACGGCAGATATTTTTCAAACTAACATAGTGTAATCACAACATGTTCATGTACTGACTTTAACCTGTTGGAGTTATTTGAATTAATATTCAATGTTTTATAGACATAAATGTGTCAAGCTAGCTCCATTTTTTTTCTCCCTTGTACTTTGTAACACATATCATCAATTATATCAAAAACCACACGGCAGATATTTTTCAAACTAACAGTGTAATCACAACATGTTCAAGTACTGACTGTAACCTGTTGGAGTTATTTGAATTAATATTCAATGTTTTATAGACATAAATGTGTCAAGCTAGCTCCATTTTTTTCTCCCTTATACTTTGTAACACATATCAATTATATCAAAAACCACACAGCAGATATTTTTCAAACTAACATAGTGTAATCACAACATGTTCATGTACTGACTTTAACCTGTTGGAGTTATTTGAATTAATATTCAATGTTTTATAGACATAAATGTGTCAAGCTAGCTCCATTTTTTTCTCCCTTGTACTTTGTAACACATATCATCAATTATATCAAAAACCACACGGCAGATATTTTTCAAACTAACATAGTGTAATCACAACATGTTCATGTACTGACTGTAACCTGTTGGAGTTATTTGAATTAATATTCAATGTTTTATAGACATAAATGTGTCAAGCTAGCTCCTTTTTTTCTCTCCCTTGTACTTTGTAACACATATCATCAATTATATCAAAAACCACACGGCAGATATTTTTCAAACTAACATAGTGTGATCACAACATGTTCATGTACTGACTGTAACCTGTTGGAGTTATTTGAATTAATATTCAAATTTTTATAATTTATTTTCGTAGTGCACGCACAGGTTTGGAAGAAGTCAAAGCGAACCTACTTTAAATGCAGCAGATTTGATCACTACGTGACATTATTAAAGGACGGTTAATCAGGAACCCTCGTGGTATAAAGTCAGCTATGAAATATATTTTTATATCTGTTCATTGAGCTACATTTTAAAGACATAAAGCCGCCCGCGCGCGTTGCTCGTGGCGATCCTACTTTTTAAATTCCTGCAGTTTTGAGCAGTACGTGATTTTATTAAGGACACGTTCAGCTGAAGACCCATCTTTGCTATAATTTTAAAAACAAATAATTGTTTTTACCGTGTTATTCATGTAAAGTCCTGCCGTGTTCGCTTCCCTCGCTTCCGTGAAAACAGCTCGAGTCCACACAGACTCCTACTTCCGGTGCGGGTGAGCACGCGTTGTCACCCCTCTGAAACCACACCAAAAATCTGGCGCAGCGCAGCACGGAATATCCGGTGGAGAAGGCGTATTTTATAGTGCTTTCCAGCCCCCTTTTGAGGGGCCCCAAAGCACTTCACAGTACCAACCATCCACCCATTCATACACACATTCATACACCGGTAGCGGTAGACTGCCGTGCAAGGCGCTGCCTGTCCTACCGGGAGCAACTCGGGGTTAAGTGTCTTGCCCAGGGATACAACGAGGTATGCCGTGACTGGGGATCGAACCCGAGACCTTTTGGTCCTGAAACGGCTGCCCTGCCTTTACACCATCTCGGCCCCTTATAATAAATATAACGACCAAACACAGATCTTCTGGTGTTGAAAGCAACAGAATACAGTAGTAGTGAGTCTTTAAACGGGATTCGAAAACCGAGAGGGAGGAGCCTGTCTGACGAGCAGAGGTAACTCATTCCAAAGTCTTGGGCCTGCTACAGAAAAGGCCCTGTCACCTCTGCGCTTAAGATGAGTTCCTGGAACTGTGAAAAGTAACTGGTCCGCTGACCTCAGAGAACGTGGTGGGACATACAGTTGTTGCAAATCAGAGAGACAGGGGAGCGAGACTGTTCAGCGATTTGTAGACATACAGGAGAATTTTGAACTGGATTCGAAGATGAACCAGTAGCCAGTGCAGGAGGCCAAGACTGGTGTAATGTGCTCTCTTTTGCCTGTACCGGTTAAAAATCGGGCTGCTGCATTCTGGACCAGTTGTACCGTAGTCGTGCAATGGTGGTCTGACTGATACTAAACAGGAGTGAATTGCAGTAATCAAACCTAGATGTAATAAATGCGTGTATTACTGTCTCCAGGTTATTTTTGGATAATATGAGCTTCAGCTTAGACAGACGCCTCAGCTGGAATTCATTGACCTCACTTTTGCCTCTCTTTGTACTCTCTTTTGCTGGTACCAGTTAAAAATTGGGCTGCAGCATGTTGGACCAGTTGAAAACATGCAGTGGAGGTCTGACTGATTCCAAACAGAAGCACATTGCAGTAATCAAGCCTGGATGTTATGAATGCATGTTTTACAGTCTCAAGGTTATTTTTGGTCAATATGGGCTTCAGGTTAGACAGTCGCCTCAGCTGACAAAAAACAGGATTTAACAATCATGTTTACATGACTGTTAAGTTTCATGGAATGGTCCATTATTACTCCCAGATTAGTGACTCTTTGTTTCTCTAATGGGGCTAGAGATAAGAAGTTGATACCTTGGTTCTTGATCATTCCATTAGGAAAACACATGACTTGAGTCTTTTTCTCATTGAAGCTTAAAAAGGGGCTAAACTCAAAATACTAGCATTCCATTGCAAAATATGAAAAATCATTCTAATCCTTTCCTCGGTTGGTTTCTGTAGTGTCAACCGTTTTAAAGAGATACTTACCCCACTGTTCTACGATAGCTCCGCCCCAAGACAAGATTTGAAAAATGCAACAAAGTGGGTGTGTCAACATACACGGGTGGTGGTGAGCGAGGAGGTGTGGCCAGGACGAGAGACCGTTATNTATATACAGTATATAGTATGGTGTTGGTGGTTGTGGTTGTTGTTGTCATTTGTATACACCTGTTGAAAGATGGAAAAATTAAAGTAAAGTCACGATCCATTCGTAAACTTTCGTGTCCCTCCCATACCTTCTGATGTGCTCAAGATGATTAAAAAACATTTTAATACACATTTGTACCACTAGATGGCGAGTCTTAACCAGCAACACAGAGGATGAATTCAACGGGTTTGAATAAAAAATAAAGTGTTTCTGTCATCACTATGGGCAGGTAAGGGTGTAGTAATGTTCAAGCTCATTGCTCCACACAGAGGGCTGTGGTAGCTCGGTGGTCTGTGGTTGTGTCAGGAAGGACATCCGGCGTAAAAACAATTGCCAAGTCTTCGTGAGACTGGCTCGCTGTGGTGACCCCTGACGAAGAGAGAAGCCGAAAGAAGAAATTTAAAAAAAATGGCGAGTCATGCATCTTTTAATCAGCCCAGCTCTAAAAGATCACATATCAAGGTCACACGTTATAGAAGGCCTTTGCTTGGTTGATTGCTGTATAATGGTTTGACTGGTGTAAATTGTGCCGTATGCAGCACTCTTCTTAATACAATATATACAGTAGTATATTTGTGTGAATACAAAGGAACTGTAGAGAACATCACAGTTGATAATGCTCACACGTGTGATTCTTTTTTCCTCCTTGATGCAGGTGATGAGATCCTATTTCAAACGGGCCGACCCCTTCTTCGACGAACAGGAGAACCACAGTCTGATCGGCGTGGCCAACATTTTCCTGGCTTGCTTGTTCTATGATGTCAAACTACAGTACGCAGTGCCCATCATCAACCAGAAGGGAGAGGTACAAGCCCATTGAGCACTCGGGTCCAGTTACAGCCCACCAGTCCTTGTTTCCTGACAGTTTATGAATATTTTTACAAATGTTTCCACCACAACAGTCCACAGCCATTATAGAGGCAGAGTTTCTACTCCTACATTACTCCTACTCCTCCATTCAGAATTGAAAAAGACTTCTGGACAGAAGTCGAAACGTTTTCTGCAACAAATAAAGTCCAGTTGATCCTGTATTTAACGCCTTTTTTGATTTTATCATGTCCTGGACGACTGAGAATCTTCACCAGCATATTTCTACTCCTACACTGTTCTACTAAGCATTTACAAGACAAATAAAATAAACTGTGAACAGATGAAGAATAAAGAGATTTAGTTGGTAAATACAGATATTACCATACCATACCACTTTATTTATAGAGCACTTAAAACAGCAACAAGGCCAACCAAAGTGCTGTACAAAAGAACAAACAATCAAGGCACACAGAAAAAATAATAAAGTAAAATAAAAAATATAGATACGAAGGGAAGATGTTAACTAAACGGCTAACATTGTAGAATACAGACAGGTTAAGAACAAATCACACTGTGTCAAAAGCCAGGGAATAAAAGTGGGGTGTTAAGTGAGACTTAAAAACAGTGAGAGAGGACTGTCTGACATGCAGTGGTAACTCATTCCACAGTCTTGGGCCTGCAACAGAGAAAGCCCTGTCACCTTTGAGCTTACGACGGGTTTCTGGAACTGAAAGAAGTATCTGATTCATACCATACCAATTTATTTATAGAGCACTTAAAACAGCGGCAAGACCGACCAAAGTGCATGTACAAACAAACAACAGGCAACACATAGGCAACATACAAAATGAAGTAAAAAAACAGAATAGGTATAGACATAAAATCATCGCAGATAATGGTAAATGGAGCTTACCTATGCCCCTTTTCCACCGCTCGGCTCGGGTCGGATCAGATCAGCTCAGATCGGCTCAGTTCGGGTCGGGTCACATTTAGTTCTGTTTCCACAGCTTTTTTGTACCCCTTCTGTGGGCGGGGTCCAGAATCCTACTCGTCTTACCACATGGTGGCAGTAGTGTTCCCTCAAGCTATTTACTAGTAGCCACCACTATGGCCAGTGTTTTACCAAAAATGGATTGGCTGCCAAATGGCGGCCACAGGAGCTTGCACGGAAGGACTTTAACAAGATTAACACTTAAAAACAATTATTTGTTAGCTGAAAATTATAGTAAAGGTGTGTCTCAATTGAACTTTTCCTTAATATATGCGCATAATGGTTAAATTAGCTGAATTTCAAACATAGTTTTGCTGCCTCGGTTATGCAAAGTGTGCACGCTCAGCCAGAGAAGGCGCTGCATTTCTTTAAAATTTAACAAGATAACCATCTAAAAAAAAATTTGTTTGCTCGACATTATATTAAACGTGTCTCTCAGCTGAACTTTTCCTTAATAAATGCATGTACCGTATTTTCCGGCCGATAAGTCGCACCACCCTATAAGTCGCATTGTCCAATTATGTCCAATAAATTGGAAAAATCCATAAACATGTCGCACAATGGTCTCTCTTGATGTCACATCACTCTTTACATGCATTCCTATTGATAAGGCAGTAGAGGTGGTCTGTTTAAGGTTAAAATCAGACACCACTTTGAGCAGCAGGACCACGCTTTCCATGGAACAACTGTGTCAACTCTTGAAACTGTACCTGCAGTCAACCTACTTCACATATGGGGAACAATATTATAGGCAGAAACATGGGTGTGCTGTGGGGTCTCCAGTTTCTCCTATTGTTGCCAACCTGTACATGGAGGAGGTAGAAAAGACAGCCTTGATGTCCTTTTCGGCACCAAGTCATTGGTTCAGGTATGTTGATGACACTCGGGTTAAAATTAAAACTCAGGAAGTCCAACACTTCACTGATCACATCAACTCTGTGGATAAATAATGTATATCAAGTTCACATGAGAAGATGTAAAAGATGAGAGGTTGGCTTTCTTGGATTGTGAGGTCTCAGTTTCTGATAGAGGATATTTGCAAACTGAGATGTACCACAAACCCACCCACATTGACCAGTATTTGCAATTTGACTCCCATCACCCTCTGGAGCACAAGTTAGGAGTCATCAGGACTCTGTACCAAAGAGCAGACACCGTCCCCACTAACTCAGGAGCCAGGCAGAAGGAGAAATCCCACACAAGACAGGCTCTAGAGAAATGTGGATATCCTAACTGGGCTTTCCTGAAAGCAGAGAAGAAACCCAAACAGGACTCCAGCCAGCCATCGGGTGAAAAGGAGGAACCCAGACCAGTGGTCATTCCGTGTGTTGCAGGAGTTTCAGAGAAATTGAGACGTTTATTTTCTAAGTGGCTTTTAAACCCCAAACTACATTACGACAAAGACTGGTTCATCCCAAAGATCCAGTCCCCTGGCACATCCATCCATCCATCCATTTTCGTCCGCTTATCCGGGGTCGGGTCGCGGGGGTAGCAGCCTAAGTAGGGAGGCCCAGACTTCCCTCTCCCCAGCCACTTGGAGCAGCTCCTCTGGGGGAATCCCAAGGCGTTCCCAGGCCAGCCGAGAAACATAGTCCCTCCAGCGTGTCCTGGGTCTTCCTCTGGGTCTCCTCCCGGTGGGACATGCCCGGAACACCTCACCAGGGAGGCGTCCAGGAGGCATCCTAACCAGATGCCCGAGCCACCTCAACTGGCTCCTCTCGATGTGGAGAAGCAGCGGCTCTACTCCGAGTCCCTCCCGGATGACTGAGCTTCTCACCCTATCTCTAAGGGAGAGTCCAGACACCCTGCGGAGAAAACTCATTTCAGCCGCTTGTATCCGAGATCTCGTTCTTTCGGTCACAACCCAAAGCTCATGACCATAGATGAGGGTGGGAACGTAGATCGATCGGTAAATTGAGAGCTTTGCCTTTCGACTCAGCTCTCTCTTCACCACGACAGACCGGTACAGCGCCCGCTTCACTGCGGATGCTGCACCTATCCGCCTATCGATCTCACGC
This sequence comes from Garcialebias charrua, assembly GCA_038048925.1. NCBI lineage: Eukaryota > Metazoa > Chordata > Actinopteri > Cyprinodontiformes > Rivulidae > Garcialebias > Garcialebias charrua. The sequence goes on from JBBPBX010080054.1 coordinate 10,664, forward strand.
TCCAGTTTTCCCTCATTCGTGAACAAGACCCCGAGATACTTAAACTCCTCCACTTGGGGCAGGACCTCCTCCCCGACCCGGAGAGGGCATGCTACCCTTTTCCGGCTCAAGACCATGGCCTCGGATTTGGAGGAACTGATCCTCATCCCGGCCGCATCACACTCAGCTGCAAACCGCTCCAGCGAAAGCTGTAGATCACGACCTGATGAAGCCAATAGGACCACATCATCTGCAAAAAACAGAGAAGCGATTCTAAGGCCACCAAAACGGATCCTCTCAACACCTTGGCTGCGCCTAGAAATTCTGTCCATAAAAGTTATGAACAGAATCGGTGACAAAGGGCAACCTTGGCGGAGTCCAACTCTCACCGGAAACGAGCCTGACTTACTGCCGGCAATGCGGACCAAGCTCTGACACCGGTCGTACAGGGACCTAACAGCCCATATCAATGGGCCTGGTACCCCATACTCCCGGAGTACCCCCCACAGAACCCCCCGAGGGACGCGGTCGAATGCCTTTTCCAAGTCCACAAAGCACATGTAAACTGGTTGGGCAAACTCCCACGCACCCTCCAGGACCCTGCTGAGGGTGTAGAGCTGGTCCAGTGTTCCACGACCAGCACGAAAACCACACTGCTCCTCCTGAATCCGAGGTTCGACTATCCGACGGACCCTCCTCTCCAGAACCCCTGAATAGACCTTACCAGGGAGGCTTAAGAGTGTGATCCCCCTATAGTTGGAACACACCCTACGGTCCCCCTTTTTGAATAGGGGAACCACCACCCCAGTCTGCCAATCCAAGGGAACTGCCCCCGATGTCCACGCGATATTGCAGAGTCGCGTAAGCCAACACAACCCCACAACATCCAGAGCCCTAAGGAACTCAGGGCGAATCTCATCCACCCCCGGAGCCCTGCCACCGCGGAGCTTTTTAACCACCTCGGCGACCTCAGCACCAGAGATTGGAGAGCCCGACCCAAAGTCCCCAGGCTCCGCTTCCTCAGTGGAAGACGTGCCAGTAGGATTGAGGAGGTCTTCGAAGTATTCCGCCCACCGACTCACAACATCCCGAGTTGAGGTCAACAGCACGCCATCCCCACCATAAATGGTGTTGGTCGCGTACCGCTTTCCCCCCCTGAGACGCCGGATGGTGGACCAGAATCGCCTCGAAGCCGTACGGAAGTCATTCTCCATGGCCTCTCCGAACTCCTCCCACGCCCGAGTTTTTGCCTCAGCAACCACCCGAGCCGCATGCCGCTTGGACTGTCGGTACCTATCTGCTGCTTCTTCTTCAGCATGACAGCATCCCTCACCGCCGGTGTCCACCACCGGGTTCGAGGGTTGCCACCACGACAGGCACCAACAACCTTGCGGCCACAACTCTGATAAGCTGCCTCGACAATAGAGGCGCGGAACATGGCCCACTCGGACTCAATGTCCCCCGCCTCCCTCGGAACGTGTTCAAAGCTCTCCCGGAGGTGGGAGTTAAAGCTCCGTCTTACGGGAGACTCTGCCAGACGTTCCCAGCAGACCCTCACAATACGTTTGGGTCTGCCAGGTCTGACCGGCATCCTCCCCCACCATCGGAGCCAACTCACCACCAGGTAGTGGTCAGTTGACAGCTCCGCCCCTCTCTTCACCCGAGTGTCCAGGACATGCGGCCGCAGATCAGATGAGACGACAACAAAGTCGATCATCGAACTGCGACCTAGGGTGTCCTGGTGCCAAGAGCACATATGTACACCCTTATGCCTGAACATGGTGTTCGTTATGGACAATCCATGACGAGCACAGAAGTCCAACAACAGAACACCACTCGGGTTCAGATCAGGGGGGCCGTTCCTCCCAACCACACCCCTCCAGGTCTCACTGTCATTGCCCACGTGAGCGTTGAAGTCCCCCAGTAGAACAAGGGAGTCCCCAGGAGGCGCACTCTCCAATACCCCCTCCAAGGACTCCAAAAAGGGTGGGTAATCTGCGCTGCCGTTTGGCGCATAGGCACAAACAACAGTCAGAGCCCGTCCCCCCACACGTAGGCGAAGGGAGGCTACCCTCTCGTTCACCGGGGTGAACCCCAACGTACAGGCACCAAGATGGGGGGCAACAAGTATGCCCACTCCTGCTCGGCGCCTCTCACCAGGGGCAACTCCAGAGTGGAAGAGTGTCCAACCCCTCTCAAGGAAACTGGTTCCAGAGCCAGAGCCATGCGTTGAGGTGAGTCCGACTATTTCTAGCCGGAACCTCTCAACCTCACACACTAGCTCAGGCTCCTTCCCCACCAGAGAGGTGACATTCCATGTCCCAATGGCCAGCTTCTGTAGCCGAGGATCAGACCGCCAGGGTCCCCGCCCTCGGCCACCACCCATCCCACATTGCACCCGACCCCTTTGGCCCCTCCCATAGGTGGTGAGCCCATGGGAAGGGGGACCCACGTCTCCTCTTCGGGCTGTGCCCGGCCGAGCTCCATGGGTGAAAGCCCGGCCACCAGGCGCTCGCCAACGTGCCCCACCTCCGGGCCTGGCTCCAGAGTGGGGCCCCGGTGACCCGCGTCCGGGCGAGGGAAAACTGTCCCCTGGCACAAACAGAGCAATATTGTGTATGTTGTTCAGTGTCAGGAGGGCTGTGATCAGTCTTATATCGGGGAAACTAAACAGCCACTGGCCAAAAGGATGGCCCAGCACAGAAGATCAACATCATCAGGTCAGGACTCTGTGGTCTACACTCATCTCCAGGCCAGAGGTCACTCTTTCAGGGATGAAGATGTTCACATCCTTGATAGAGAGGAACAATGGTTTGAGAGAGGAGTAAAGGAGGCCATCTTTGTGAAAATAAACCGTCCATCATTAAACAGAGGTGGAGGCCTCCGGGTTCAACTGTCCCCCTCTTACAATGCTGTTATTGCTAGTATCACTCAGCCCCTTGTGAATAGCAAGCAACCATCAGGGTGCTAACGGTCCATCGTTAGGCTGATGGTCCTCCTTGATTAGGTGAGCAACTGGTTTTGGCTGTCAGCAGCAAACTGGTTGATCCACTATGAGAAGGCGCTATAAGACTAAGCTGAATACAGCACCTCCGACTGAAGAAGTATTTCGGACTAAAGACGAAACGTTTCTACAATTTTTGTGTTTTGTCTTGTTTTGTTTTTTGAATGTCCAGAGAACCAGACTTAACTTTTTTTAGCTTTTTCTACCTGGATTATTGAGCATGCATCAGGATATTAGGAAGATAAAGTTAGAGAGGCCAGACTGAGATGGTTTGAATATGTCCAGAGGAGAGATAGTGGTTTTGACATGTTCAGAGGAGGGACAGTAAGTACCGTATTTTCCGGTGTATAGGTCACACCTTTTAATGTTTTTTTCAAGGCCTGCGACCTATACACAGGTGTGACCTATATTGTTCCTAGTCATCAACAATCAAGGAAGTCGTCTACAGCAAATTTGTACCCGATCATTCTGCTTGCTCCATGATGGCTTGGTTATTGCTTCAAGCACCCAGACTTAAATGCTTTTGGCAGAATGGATTAGATCTCTGGGATTATTTTGAGGCACGGTCCATATGTGTGGCCATGTCATCTGGACATTTCGGAACTGAGTGGACCAACATAGACTCAAGGTAGATGTCATTAAATTTCTGTCTGTCCCCAAAACAATTGTGTGTTTATCTGGAAAAGTCTTTGCCGTAATCTATCACTTTCGGCGAAACAAATTTTTAAATCCAGCTCATTTCACAATTACGTTCATTTATTAAGGAAAAGTTCAGCTCAGACATATATTTGCTATAATTTTTATCAAACAAATAATTGTTTTTAAGTGTTAATCTTCTTAAAAGCCTTGCTGTGCGCTCCTGTGGCAGACATTTGCAGCAGAGCTAAACGTAGGTGCGGTGCGACCTATACACCGGTGCAACCTATCTAGGGATTTTTCCAATCTATTGGTGATAATTGGACAATGCGACCTATACACAGGTGCGACCTATACACCAGAAAATACTGTATATTGGTAGAATTATGTTAGAAATGCAGCTGCCAGGAAAAAGACAAAGAGGAGATATATGGATGCAGTTAGAGAGGACATGGAGTTACCGTAGTTGGAGTTAGGACAGAGGATGCAGAGGACAGAGAGAGAAGGAGGAGGACTTGCTGTGGTGATAATGAAGAGGGAAAAGCCAAAAGAAGACACATTTATGTTGTGCACATAATATTTATTTTGTGCATGAAGCAAAGTTGTCTCAGGACACTTTACAGAAACATTCACATACATAGAAAAGCCAATTAGTAAAGTTCTCTATCTAAGGAAGCAGCAGACAAGTTGAATTGTCACTTCGTTGCAGTTTCCCATCCTGAGCAAGCACAATGGCAAGTCAATGCAAAGTCCAGGGAAACAGCAAGGCAAACCTGTGTGTGTGTGCGTGCATGCGCGCGTGTGTGTGTTTTTCAGGTTGCAGGTCGTCTGCATGTGGAGGTATGGCGAGGCTCAGAGAGCTCGGAGTACGAAGGCATGGGACGTTGTGACACTCAGCTGCTGAACACAGAAGGAGAGTCTTCGGAGCGCAGACTGGACTGTGTGGTGAGAGGAAACAAATCATTCTTTCATATTCAGTCTAAAATCTGACCGTCAGAGTTTGGGCTATTGGTTTGTGTTTCCTGTTGTCTTTTCCTTATGGTGGCCGTTGTTTTTTAATTTTCCATCAATCCATCCATTATCTTTAGCTTGTTCCGAAGTTGGGTCTTGGGGACCAGCTTAAACAGGGAGGTCCAGACATCTCTTTCCACAGCCACCTCTTCTAGCCCTTCTGGGAGGACTCCAAGGCATTCCCAGGTCAACCAAGAGACGTACCGTAGTCTCTCCAGCATGTCCTGGGTCTTTCCCAGGGTCTCCTCCTAGTCTGACATGCCTGAAGCACCGGGAGGTGCCCAAAATCATCCTTACCAGATGCCTGAACTACCTCTCCTGGCTCCTTTTCATGAGGAGGAGAAACGGTTCTACTCCCAGGTCTCTCCTGGATAACTGAACTTTTCACTGAACTTTTCACCCTATCATTAAGGAAGAGTCCAGCTACGCTGCGACAGAAGCTCATTTGAACTGTCTTTATCCATGACCTCTTTCTTTCTGTCACTTCCCAGAGTTTGTGATCATAGGTGAGGGTAGGAACGTAGACCAACTGGTAAGCAGAGAGCTTTACTTTACTGCTCAGCTCCCGCTTCACCACAATGGAACGGCACAGAGTCCGCACTACTACAGATACTGTACCAATCTGTCTTGTCAATCTCATGGTCCATTCTTCCATCACACATGAACAAAATCTGGAGATACTTCTCCACCTGAGGCAGAACCTCACACTCGACCTGAAGAGGGCAATCCACCCTTTTCTGACTGAGGACCATGGCCTCAGATTTGGAAGTGCTTCTTGAGGAAGCCTTCTTCAAGTCCACAAAACATATGTAGACTAGATAGGCAAACTCCCACGACACCTCGAGGATCCTAGTGAGGGTAAAGAGCTGGTCCAGTGTTCCACAACCAGGATGGAACCCATATTGTTCCTCCTAGATCTTAGGCTCGACTGGCAATTGGACTTGAAGGGAACTTATGAGGC
>JBBPBX010080055.1:0-16254 GCA_038048925.1 Garcialebias charrua
AACATCTGACGTGGCATGTTCGTACGAACGCTTCGTACGAACAAAAGTAGGAGAAATTTAGGATAAAAATACGAACATTTTCGTGAATGAGGGCCAATGATCCATAGTGTCTTTGTGACATCATGATGATGTCACAAAGACAGCTTGGATCAAAGGATGCATCATGATGCCATGATGTCATCATGTGACATCATGGCATCATTGTTTATAAACCAGAACGCTTCTCTTCAGCTCATTTCACTCAAACCTCTTCACAGAGAAGGACCGTTTTAGTGTAGCAAAAGTTTTTGACAGTGGATTTTGGAAAATGTCTTATCAGAGACAACCCAATCCTAGACGAGGCAGGAACCAGGGAGCCCGGATGGAGCAACCGTCGGTCTATCACGAGATCGACAGGCTGAACGCCCTTCTCAATGAAGAAAGGGGACGGTCGTTCAACGCCAACCATCGTGCAAACCAACTGTGGGAAGAGCTTCAGGACACCAAGGCCCAGTTGGACAAGCAGAAAAACCTCAAAGAGGTCTTTATTAAAAAAGAAAAGGAGGTTCGGCAACAATACGAGAGACTGCAGAAGTATACTGATGCAGAAACTCTAAGTTGTGCCAAGATTGGCTCCCAGGTACAGAGTTCTATCAAGCAAAAGAAGAAGAAGCTCCTTCAGCAGGATTATGAGGAACTCAAAGTGGCTCACGTGACCAGCCAACAAAAGTTTTTGTCTGAACTCCGGCTGGAGAAAGACAAAACGGAGGCTCTCCAGCGGCTGCTGGATGAAGCCAAACGCCTGACTGATGAACAGAGCAGCAGACACCAAGTGGAAGTCGCCTCACTTCATCAGCAGGTTGTGGCTTTACAAGATCAGGCCACGGAAAACAAGTTTCAGCTGGATCTTCTGAAAATATCCATGGAGAAGGAGATCCAGGCTCTGCGTACAATTTCAGAAGACGCAGAGCGGAAATCGAAACGAGATCTTGAGCTAATGTCAACGTCCTATGACCAGCTCAAAGTGGCTCACGTCGTGAGCCAAGAGAAGTTTTCTTTGGAACTCCGGCTGGAGAAAGAGAAAACTGAGGCTCTCCAGCGGCTGCTGGATGAAGCTAAACTGGTAACTGATGATCTGAGCAGCAAATACCAGCTGGAATTTGCCTCACTTCATCAGCAGGCTGTGACATTACAGAATCAGGTCACAGAAACTGAGCGCCAGCAGGATCTTCTGAAACTGACCATGGAGGTGGAGATCCAGGCTCTGTGTCAGGTCGCAGAGGACGCAGAGTTGAAGCACAAACAAGAGCTGGAACAAATATCAACATCCTACGACCAACTCAAAGTCAGCAATGGCTTGGATGTTGAGGCGCTTAAAGTCGTGTCGAAAACGTTTTTAAGCCAGCTCAACAAAGAGATTCAGGCTTCGGTCCAGACCACATCCCTGCCCGAGATGACCGAGGTTCAGCCCAGAGAGACAAAGAAATCATTCTGGAAGAAAACACGACATTTCTTTGGTCTCCGAAAGCCTGACAGTTGGAAGAAAAATAAAAACGCTTCCAACTGAATGCTCTTCACGGACTCAGACGCAGACACACAGACCTCACACACACACACAAACACAGACTTTTACAACACCGACCAGTGACTTTAAATTTGTTTTGGATTATCTTTTTTTTTTTTTTTTTACTGCAGCACGGTGATGACAGCCGACTCTGTTACCGTCGTGCCGTGTAGGTTTTTCACCGGAAACTATGGTTAAGCTCTATACTGTACAAGTACAGTCCATTTACCACAGTTTAGAAAAATTTATTCACTGGACATCACATAGACACAGACATAGACACAGACATAGACACAGACTCAGACAGACACAGACACAGACAGACATAGACACAGACATCCCCCCCACCCCTTCCCCCACCCCTTCCCCTCACCCCGGTGAATCGCCACCTTATCGTGGTGGAGGTGTTTGCGTGTCCCAGTGATCCCAGAAGTCCTGTTGGTGCGGACAAAGTGAGGGACCAGACTAAGAGCGATTCAGAAACTTTTGTCTTTGTTATGTTTATTATTGAAAAACATGGACGGAAAAGCCAAAAATACCAAAACTCATAGCAGGAATCCGCTCATTCTCAATCAGTTCATCTGGACAGTTTCTTTTTAGCAGAAACGTTTCACCCTCACTCCGTTTCTGCTAAAAAGAAACTGTCCAGATGAACTGATTGAGAATGAGCGGATTTGATACCTGGACTATTGAGAATTAACTTTCTTGTCATAGCAGGAATGTTTCGGTTCAGTTCAAAAACACCTTATTAATCCCAAAGGGAAATTAAATGTTGTAACTCATCCTGGTTTTATTAAAAGTTGCTAAACATGATGGCATAAACATAACATAACAAGCTAGGAGGAACACTGCTGTTAAAATGTTTTTTTTTAAATGCATTGAACCTGTTTTATATAAAACAGTACCTTAAAAATGCTCTAAACATCTTTGAGTCCCAATTTAATTTTGTCCATAGTAATGCAATTAATCATGGTTAATCAAAAAATATTGTGATTAATCACAATTTCAATGTTTAATATTTCCCCAGCATTATTTTTTTAAACAAGTATTCCAGCACACAATCTATTTGCAATGGGATCAGGTGAAAGGAAGCAAAAAGAGGTATAAAAAAAAAAAACCTGGCCTGATTGTTTGGGTTTCTAGGGTGCAGAGAGAGAGTGTACATGATATATACATATATTTATATATATCTATATATACATATATGGCCACAGCTTTTTTAGCGATGGTGGTGCAGTGGTGAGCATAGCTGCCTTCCAAGCAGTTGACCTGGGTTCGATTCCCAGCCATCGCAGTCAAAGCCCATGTATGTTAGCATGTGGGTGTCATGATCTGCTGTTTAATGTTAGAACCCACGTGCAGAAAAACAGACTGGCTTCCGATTGTAAAATGGATAATGATTTATTAAACAAAAATAATAATGCTGAAGGAACAAAAACACTTACTGAGAGGAGAGGAGATGAGCAGATCATACACCGTGGAAAGACAAAGCCCCAGTGCTCAAGAAGTGAACACACAGAGTCTAAATACTAACACAAACGAGACAGTGAGGAGCACCTGGGGTGATTAGAATGAGGATCAGCTGTGAAAGATTAAGGCTGAAGGCCTGAGCACAGAGAGAAAGACTGAGGAGTGGGAAATGACAGAGACTGAATGAGATACACAGAAACCAGTAATCACAAAGCCTAGAATAACAGACAGGAAGGGAACACAAAACATACTCAAATTAACATAAAGAAACAGACAGAGCCTAAAGAAACAGAGCCTAAAGAACCAGAACCTAAAGAAACAGACACAGACAGGGACAGAGCCTGACATAACCCCCCCCTCAAGGGTGGCACCCGACACCCCCAAGACGGACCCCACAACAACAAGGGCGGGCGGAGGGAGGCAACAGGTAGGACGGCGGGCCAACAACAGCCAGATCAGGGGGACGCCCAGGAGGACGCCCATCGCCATCAGCCAGATCCGGGGGCTGACCAGGAGGCCGCCCATCGCCATCAGCCAGATCCGGGGGCTGACCAGGAGGCCGCCCATCGCCATCAGCCAGATCCGGGGGTTGACCAGGAGACCGCCCATCGCCATCAGCCAGATCCGGGGGTTGACCAGGAGACCGCCCATCGCCATCAGCTAGCTCAGGAGGCCGTCCATCGAGCGGCGATACGTCAGGCGGGCGACCAGAGTAACGCCCCGCAACGGCCGGAACACCATCACCGTCGTCGGCCGGAACACAGACGTCGGCCGGAACACAGACTTCGTCGGCCGGAACACAGACTTCGTCGGCCGGAACACAGACTTCGTCGGCCGGAACACAGACTTCGTCGGCCGGAACACAGACTTCGTCGGCCGGAACACAGACTTCGTCGGCCGGAACACAGACTTCGTCGGCCGGAACACAGACTTCGTCGGCCGGAACACAGACTTCGTCGGCCGGTACTCTGCCCTCGTCGTCGCCAGGACCCCCGTCATTGGGGGCCAAGATGTCTGCGGCGCTGGGACCCCCGTCGTCAGGACCCTCCGAGACGTCGTCGGGGACCACGTCGTCTTCTTCGGTCGGCGAGACGTCTGCTTCATCGAGACCCTCTGAAACGTCGTGGGGACCCTCGGAGACGTCGTCTGGACCCTCGGAGACGTCGTCTGGACCCTCGGAAACGTCGTCTGGACCCTCGGAAACGTCGTCTGGACCCTCGGAAACGTCGTCTGGACCCTCGGAAACGTCGTCTGGACCCTCGGAAACGTCGTCTGGACCCTCGGAAACGGCGTCTGGACCCTCGGAGACGGCGTCTGGACCCTCGGAGACGGCGTCTGGACCCTCGGAGACGGCGTCTGGACCCTCGGAGACGACCCCAGACGTTGAGATCCCAGGCGATGATACAGGTCTCAGTCTGGGCGTCGGCACAGGTCTCAGTCTGGGCGCCGACACAGGTCTCAGTCTGGGCGCCGGCACAGGTCTCAGTCTGGGCGCCGGCACAGGTCTCAGTCTGGGCGCCGGCACAGGTGAGGAGACGTCGGGCGTCGGAGCAGGCGAAGAGACGTCATCCGGACCCTCGTTGTCAGGACCCTCATCGTCGGGCTCCTCTGAGACGTCATACGGACCCTCGTCGTCAGGACCCTCTGAGACGTTGTCGGGCGCCGTTGAGGCTGCAGGCGAGGAGACCACCGTCGAGGCTGCAGGCGAGGAGACCACCGTCGAGGCTGCAGGCGAGGAGACCACCGTCGAGGCTGCAGGCGAGGAGACCACCGTCGAGGCTGCAGGCGAGGAGACCACCGTCGAGGCTGCAGGCGAGGAGACCACCGTCGAGGCTGCAGGCGAGGAGACCACCTTCGAGGTTGCAGCAGCCGAAGCGTCGAGGTCTGCAGCAGCCGAAGCGTCGAGGTCTGCAGCAGCCGAAGCGTCGAGGTCTGCAGCAGCCGAAGCGTCGAGGTCTGCAGCAGCCGAAGCGTCGAGGTCTGCAGCAGCCGAAGCGTCGAGGTCTGCAGCAGCCGAAGCGTCGTGGTCTGCAGCAGCCGAAGCACCAAGGACCAGAGATGGCAAGTACTTTGCCACAAAAGCTGCCTGCCAATGTTCCAGCTCCTCCTGTGACACCCTCTCTCCCTCCTCCAGAAAGCGAGGGCTGGGCTGTACATCTGGTGGCGAGCGAGGAGGAGACGGACAGCGGGGTGCAACGGTTAGGTGAGGTGGAGGGGGATGAAGCTGAGAGTCGGTGGTCTTGCCTCTTCTTTGCCGCCTCTTCCTGCTGCGTTGGTGGTGCGAGCTGAGGACGGGCGCACCCCAGAGTTCATCCTCCAGCTCAGCGTCATCGTCTGACCACAGCAGCAGATGTGACGAGCAATAAGCCGGTGGGGTGGAGGAAGAAGCTGGCTTAAAAGCCAGGCGGCTCCCCCAGAAATGAGACCTCATTTCCTCTTCCTCCACAAGAAGAGGTGATGGTAGGATCTCCACCTCCGGGCTGTGGTGACCTCGTCTCCGGACGGGTTCAGTCCGAAACGCCCCCCACCGGATCACAGGCTCCTCCATCCGTTCCTGTTTCTCCTTGTCCCTCTGAGCAGTCTTGTCTGCCTCACGGGCGAGCCATTCAAAAATATCTATTTTTCTGCTGGGCTCTTTCTGATGACTGGGGCTTTCTGTCATGATCTGCTGTTTAATGTTAGAACCCACGTGCAGAAAAACAGACTGGCTTCCGATTGTAAAATGGATAATGATTTATTAAACAAAAATAATAATGCTGAAGGAACAAAAACACTTACTGAGAGGAGATGAGATGAGCAGATCATACACCGTGGAAAGACAAAGCCCCAGTGCTCAAGAAGTGAACACACAGAGTCTAAATACTAACACAAACGAGACAGTGAGGAGCACCTGGGGTGATTAGAATGAGGATCAGCTGTGAATGATTAAGGCTGAAGGCCTGAGCACAGAGAGAAAGACTGAGGAGTGGGAAATGACAGAGACTGAATGAGATACACAGAAACCAGTAATCACAAAGCCCAGAATAACAGACAGGAAGGGAACACAAAACATACTCAAATTAACATAAAGAAACAGACAGAGCCTAAAGAAACAGAGCCTAAAGAACCAGAACCTAAAGAAACAGACACAGACAGGGACAGAGCCTGACAGTGGGAGGTCATTGCCCCAGTGCCATAATTATGGGGTTGCCCATTGCAGCCCAGGGTTGGGTACGAAGTAGGGATGGGTCCGTGCCGATATCTGTATTGGCCTCCAATACCAGCTATCTATCCAGAACCTCCAGTGGGGTGGCACCAGATAGATAGATAGATAGATAGATAGATAGATAGATAGATAGATAGATAGATAGATAGATAGATAAGATGCTGGACATTTACTGACTGTATGTGCTGATATGAAACACCAACAGTGAAACTGAAGCCCTTTTTGGAGGAGAGGACCTGATGACATCAGTGCAACGTTGGCTAAACATCCTGATGACATCAGTGCAACGTTGGCTAAACATGATTTAAATTGTTACACATTTGATACAAATCAATTATTCTTATATCATTATTAATATTATTATTATTATTATTATATCAATAATTATTTTATTTTAGACAAGTTATACCTTGATTAATCCTTATTGCTTAATCAAGTCTAAAACTACATCTTGGAAATAGTTTTATTCAAAATATTATTCTTTGTTAATTGTGTTTATATTGTTGTATTTTGTATTCTATTTTTTATCGTTACAGTATTTTAGTAGCCTGGTTAAAACCAGACCCTTGTCCTTCACTTCGCTTCGTACTAGGGTCTGGGACTTCTCCCATAGACAAGGATTTCTCCGGTAGATTTTTGACCGGACCAACCAGAGAACAGAAGGCGGAGTTTTGAACGACGTCGACTGACGTCGTCAGTTAAAATGGCTGCCGCCACGAAGGAATTTTCAAGAAAACAAGGTAAAAAACTATTATTTCTTTGCTGAGAAAAAATACAATTCTTAGCTGAAGTTATATCAGAAGTGTTACTGAGCTTAACAGTTCCTAAATCAATTCACGAAATGGTCAAATCTGCTGGATTTAAATTGTTTCGGTTTGACATTTTCCAAACAGCCTCGGGTGCGCTACGAAAATAAATTATAAAAAATCGAATTTTATCTCAAATGTTTCATCCAGGCCAAGAGTCAGTAAATTAGAGCCATATAATTACACACTGGTAGCAGAAAAAATATCTACCGAGTGGTTTCTGAGCAATTTATCTGAATAGCCTGGACCTCGCCAGGCTAAACTAACAAAACTCCGACTTCTGTTATCTGATTGGTCCGGTCAAAAATCTACCGGAGAAATCGTTCTCTATGGGAGAAGTCCCAGACCCTAGTACAAAGCGAAGTGAAGGACAAGGGTCTGGTTTTAACCAGGCTAGTATTTTACTAAAAGACAGATTGTAATTTTAAAAATAAATAAACAAAGAACAGATTGTAATTAAAAAATAAACAAACAAAGAACATATTGTAATTTAAAAAATAAACAAACAAAGAACAGATTGTAATTTAAAAAAAAAAAACAACAGATCACAGGTGGAATCTTCAAAGGAAAGTCATCAAAGGAACATCTGACGTGGCATGTTCGTACGAACGCTTCGTACGAACAAAAGTAGGAGAAATTTAGGATAAAAATACGAACATTTTCGTGAATGAGGGCCAATGATCCATAGTGTCTTTGTGACATCATGATGATGTCACAAAGACAGCTTGGATCAAAGGATGCATCATGATGCCATGATGTCATCATGTGACATCATGGCATCATTGTTTATAAACCAGAACGCTTCTCTTCAGCTCATTTCACTCAAACCTCTTCACAGAGAAGGACCGTTTTAGTGTAGCAAAAGTTTTTGACAGTGGATTTTGGAAAATGTCTTATCAGAGACAACCCAATCCTAGACGAGGCAGGAACCAGGGAGCCCGGATGGAGCAACCGTCGGTCTATCACGAGATCGACAGGCTGAACGCCCTTCTCAATGAAGAAAGGGGACGGTCGTTCAACGCCAACCATCGTGCAAACCAACTGTGGGAAGAGCTTCAGGACACCAAGACCCAGTTGGACAAGCAGAAAAACCTCAAAGAGGTCTTTATTAAAAAAGAAAAGGAGGTTCGGCAACAATACGAGAGACTGCAGAAGTATACTGATGCAGAAACTCTAAGTTGTGCCAAGATTGGCTCCCAGGTACAGAGTTCTATCAAGCAAAAGAAGAAGAAGCTCCTTCAGCAGGATTATGAGGAACTCAAAGTGGCTCACGTGACCAGCCAACAAAAGTTTTTGTCTGAACTCCGGCTGGAGAAAGACAAAACGGAGGCTCTCCAGCGGCTGCTGGATGAAGCCAAACGCCTGACTGATGAACAGAGCAGCAGACACCAAGTGGAAGTCGCCTCACTTCATCAGCAGGTTGTGGCTTTACAAGATCAGGCCACGGAAAACAAGTTTCAGCTGGATCTTCTGAAAATATCCATGGAGAAGGAGATCCAGGCTCTGCGTACAATTTCAGAAGACGCAGAGCGGAAATCGAAACGAGATCTTGAGCTAATGTCAACGTCCTATGACCAGCTCAAAGTGGCTCACGTCGTGAGCCAAGAGAAGTTTTCTTTGGAACTCCGGCTGGAGAAAGAGAAAACTGATGCTCTCCAGCGGCTGCTGGATGAAGCTAAACTGGTAACTGATGATCTGAGCAGCAAATACCAGCTGGAATTTGCCTCACTTCATCAGCAGGCTGTGACATTACAGAATCAGGTCACAGAAACTGAGCGCCAGCAGGATCTTCTGAAACTGACCATGGAGGTGGAGATCCAGGCTCTGTGTCAGGTCGCAGAGGACGCAGAGTTGAAGCACAAACAAGAGCTGGAACAAATATCAACATCCTACGACCAACTCAAAGTCAGCAATGGCTTGGATGTTGAGGCGCTTAAAGTCGTGTCGAAAACGTTTTTAAGCCAGCTTAACAAAGAGATTCAGGCTTCGGTCCAGACCACATCCCTGCCCGAGATGACCGAGGTTCAGCCCAGAGAGACAAAGAAATCATTCTGGAAGAAAACACGACATTTCTTTGGTCTCCGAAAGCCTGACAGTTGGAAGAAAAATAAAAACGCTTCCAACTGAATGCTCTTCACGGACTCAGACGCAGACACACAGACCTCACACACACACACAAACACAGACGTTTACAACACCGACCAGTGACTTTAAATTTGTTTTGGATTATCTTTTTTTTTTTTTTTTACTGCAGCACGGTGATGACAGCCGACTCTGTTACCGTCGTGCCGTGTAGGTTTTTCACCGGAAACTATGGTTAAGCTCTATACTGTACAAGTACAGTCCATTTACCACAGTTTAGAAAAATTTATTCACTGGACATCACATAGACACAGACATAGACACAGACATAGACACAGACTCAGACAATAGACACAGACATCCCCCCCACCCCTTCCCCCACCCCTTCCCCTCACCCCGGTGAATCGCCACCTTATCGTGGTGGAGGTGTTTGCGTGTCCCAGTGATCCCAGAAGTCCTGTTGGTGCGGACAAAGTGAGGGACCAGACTAAGAGCGATTCAGAAACTTTTGTCTTTGTTATGTTTATTATTGAAAAACATGGACGGAAAAGCCAAAAATACCAAAACTCATAGCAGGAATCCGCTCATTCTCAATCAGTTCATCTGGACAGTTTCTTTTTAGCAGAAACGTTTCACCCTCACTCCGTTTCTGCTAAAAAGAAACTGTCCAGATGAACTGATTGAGAATGAGCGGATTTGATACCTGGACTATTGAGAATTAACTTTCTTGTCATAGCAGGAATGTTTCGGTTCAGTTCAAAAACACCTTATTAATCCCAAAGGGAAATTAAATGTTGTAACTCATCCTGGTTTTATTAAAAGTTGCTAAACATGATGGCATAAACATAACATAACAAGCTAGGAGGAACACTGCTGTTAAAATGTTTTTTTTTAAATGCATTGAACCTGTTTTATATAAAACAGTACCTTAAAAATGCTCTAAACATCTTTGAGTCCCAATTTAATTTTGTCCATAGTAATGCAATTAATCATGGTTAATCAAAAAATATTGTGATTAATCACAATTTCAATGTTTAATATTTCCCCAGCATTATTTTTTTAAACAAGTATTCCAGCACACAATCTATTTGCAATGGGATCAGGTGAAAGGAAGCAAAAAGAGGTATAAAAAAAAAAAACCTGGCCTGATTGTTTGGGTTTCTAGGGTGCAGAGAGAGAGTGTACATGATATATACATATATTTATATATATCTATATATACATATATGGCCACAGCTTTTTTAGCGATGGTGGTGCAGTGGTGAGCATAGCTGCCTTCCAAGCAGTTGACCTGGGTTCGATTCCCAGCCATCGCAGTCAAAGCCCATGTATGTTAGCATGTGGGTGTCATGATCTGCTGTTTAATGTTAGAACCCACGTGCAGAAAAACAGACTGGCTTCCGATTGTAAAATGGATAATGATTTATTAAACAAAAATAATAATGCTGAAGGAACAAAAACACTTACTGAGAGGAGAGGAGATGAGCAGATCATACACCGTGGAAAGACAAAGCCCCAGTGCTCAAGAAGTGAACACACAGAGTCTAAATACTAACACAAACGAGACAGTGAGGAGCACCTGGGGTGATTAGAATGAGGATCAGCTGTGAAAGATTAAGGCTGAAGGCCTGAGCACAGAGAGAAAGACTGAGGAGTGGGAAATGACAGAGACTGAATGAGATACACAGAAACCAGTAATCACAAAGCCTAGAATAACAGACAGGAAGGGAACACAAAACATACTCAAATTAACATAAAGAAACAGACAGAGCCTAAAGAAACAGAGCCTAAAGAACCAGAACCTAAAGAAACAGACACAGACAGGGACAGAGCCTGACATAACCCCCCCCTCAAGGGTGGCACCCGACACCCCCAAGACGGACCCCACAACAACAAGGGCGGGCGGAGGGAGGCAACAGGTAGGACGGCGGGCCAACAACAGCCAGATCAGGGGGACGCCCAGGAGGACGCCCATCGCCATCAGCCAGATCCGGGGGCTGACCAGGAGGCCGCCCATCGCCATCAGCCAGATCCGGGGGCTGACCAGGAGGCCGCCCATCGCCATCAGCCAGATCCGGGGGCTGACCAGGAGACCGCCCATCGCCATCAGCCAGATCCGGGGGTTGACCAGGAGACCGCCCATCGCCATCAGCCAGATCCGGGGGTTGACCAGGAGACCGCCCATCGCCATCAGCTAGCTCAGGAGGCCGTCCATCGAGCGGCGATACGTCAGGCGGGCGACCAGAGTAACGCCCCGCAACGGCCGGAACACCATCACCGTCGTCGGCCGGAACACAGACGTCGTCGGCCGGAACACAGACTTCGTCGGCCGGAACACAGACTTCGTCGGCCGGAACACAGACTTCGTCGGCCGGAACACAGACTTCGTCGGCCGGAACACAGACTTCGTCGGCCGGAACACAGACTTCGTCGGCCGGAACACAGACTTCGTCGGCCGGAACACAGACTTCGTCGGCCGGTACTCTGCCCTCGTCGTCGCCAGGACCCCCGTCATTGGGGGCCAAGATGTCTGCGGCGCTGGGACCCCCGTCGTCAGGACCCTCCGAGACGTCGTCGGGGACCACGTCGTCTTCTTCGGTCGGCGAGACGTCTGCTTCATCGAGACCCTCTGAAACGTCGTGGGGACCCTCGGAGACGTCGTCTGGACCCTCGGAGACGTCGTCTGGACCCTCGGAAACGTCGTCTGGACCCTCGGAAACGTCGTCTGGACCCTCGGAAACGTCGTCTGGACCCTCGGAAACGTCGTCTGGACCCTCGGAAACGTCGTCTGGACCCTCGGAAACGTCGTCTGGACCCTCGGAAACGGCGTCTGGACCCTCGGAGACGGCGTCTGGACCCTCGGAAACGGCGTCTGGACCCTCGGAGACGGCGTCTGGACCCTCGGAGACGACCCCAGACGTTGAGATCCCAGGCGATGATACAGGTCTCAGTCTGGGCGTCGGCACAGGTCTCAGTCTGGGCGCCGACACAGGTCTCAGTCTGGGCGCCGGCACAGGTCTCAGTCTGGGCGCCGGCACAGGTCTCAGTCTGGGCGCCGGCACAGGTGAGGAGACGTCGGGCGTCGGAGCAGGCGAAGAGACGTCATCCGGACCCTCGTTGTCAGGACCCTCATCGTCGGGCTCCTCTGAGACGTCATACGGACCCTCGTCGTCAGGACCCTCTGAGACGTTGTCGGGCGCCGTTGAGGCTGCAGGCGAGGAGACCACCGTCGAGGCTGCAGGCGAGGAGACCACCGTCGAGGCTGCAGGCGAGGAGACCACCGTCGAGGCTGCAGGCGAGGAGACCACCGTCGAGGCTGCAGGCGAGGAGACCACCGTCGAGGCTGCAGGCGAGGAGACCACCGTCGAGGCTGCAGGCGAGGAGACCACCTTCGAGGTTGCAGCAGCCGAAGCGTCGAGGTCTGCAGCAGCCGAAGCGTCGAGGTCTGCAGCAGCCGAAGCGTCGAGGTCTGCAGCAGCCGAAGCGTCGAGGTCTGCAGCAGCCGAAGCGTCGAGGTCTGCAGCAGCCGAAGCGTCGAGGTCTGCAGCAGCCGAAGCGTCGTGGTCTGCAGCAGCCGAAGCACCAAGGACCAGAGATGGCAAGTACTTTGCCACAAAAGCTGCCTGCCAATGTTCCAGCTCCTCCTGTGACACCCTCTCTCCCTCCTCCAGAAAGCGAGGGCTGGGCTGTACATCTGGTGGCGAGCGAGGAGGAGACGGACAGCGGGGTGCAACGGTTAGGTGAGGTGGAGGGGGATGAAGCTGAGAGTCGGTGGTCTTGCCTCTTCTTTGCCGCCTCTTCCTGCTGCGTTGGTGGTGCGAGCTGAGGACGGGCGCACCCCAGAGTTCATCCTCCAGCTCAGCGTCATCGTCTGACCACAGCAGCAGATGTGACGAGCAATAAGCCGGTGGGGTGGAGGAAGAAGCTGGCTTAAAAGCCAGGCGGCTCCCCCAGAAATGAGACCTCATTTCCTCTTCCTCCACAAGAAGAGGTGATGGTAGGATCTCCACCTCCGGGCTGTGGTGACCTCGTCTCCGGACGGGTTCAGTCCGAAACGCCCCCCACCGGATCACAGGCTCCTCCATCCGTTCCTGTTTCTCCTTGTCCCTCTGAGCAGTCTTGTCTGCCTCACGGGCGAGCCATTCAAAAATATCTATTTTTCTGCTGGGCTCTTTCT
Organism: Garcialebias charrua; assembly: GCA_038048925.1. Lineage (NCBI taxonomy): Eukaryota > Metazoa > Chordata > Actinopteri > Cyprinodontiformes > Rivulidae > Garcialebias > Garcialebias charrua. The sequence goes on from JBBPBX010080055.1 coordinate 13,284, forward strand.
GATGACTGGGGCTTTCTGTCATGATCTGCTGTTTAATGTTAGAACCCACGTGCAGAAAAACAGACTGGCTTCCGATTGTAAAATGGATAATGATTTATTAAACAAAAATAATAATGCTGAAGGAACAAAAACACTTACTGAGAGGAGAGGAGATGAGCAGATCATACACCGTGGAAAGACAAAGCCCCAGTGCTCAAGAAGTGAACACACAGAGTCTAAATACTAACACAAACGAGACAGTGAGGAGCACCTGGGGTGATTAGAATGAGGATCAGCTGTGAAAGATTAAGGCTGAAGGCCTGAGCACAGAGAGAAAGACTGAGGAGTGGGAAATGACAGAGACTGAATGAGATACACAGAAACCAGTAATCACAAAGCCTAGAATAACAGACAGGAAGGGAACACAAAACATACTCAAATTAACATAAAGAAACAGACAGAGCCTAAAGAAACAGAGCCTAAAGAACCAGAACCTAAAGAAACAGACACAGACAGGGACAGAGCCTGACAGTGGGAGGTCATTGCCCCAGTGCCATAATTATGGGGTTGCCCATTGCAGCCCAGGGTTGGGTACGAAGTAGGGATGGGTCCGTGCCGATATCTGTATTGGCCTCCAATACCAGCTATCTATCCAGAACCTCCAGTGGGGTGGCACCAGATAGATAGATAGATAGATAGATAGATAGATAGATAGATAGATAGATAGATAGATAAGATGCTGGACATTTACTGACTGTATGTGCTGATATGAAACACCAACAGTGAAACTGAAGCCCTTTTTGGAGGAGAGGACCTGATGACATCAGTGCAACGTTGGCTAAACATCCTGATGACATCAGTGCAACGTTGGCTAAACATGATTTAAATTGTTACACATTTGATACAAATCAATTATTCTTATATCATTATTAATATTATTATTATTATTATTATATCAATAATTATTTTATTTTAGACAAGTTATACCTTGATTAATCCTTATTGCTTAATCAAGTCTAAAACTACATCTTGGAAATAGTTTTATTCAAAATATTATTCTTTGTTAATTGTGTTTATATTGTTGTATTTTGTATTCTATTTTTTATCGTTACAGTATTTTAGTAGCCTGGTTAAAACCAGACCCTTGTCCTTCACTTCGCTTCGTACTAGGGTCTGGGACTTCTCCCATAGACAAGGATTTCTCCGGTAGATTTTTGACCGGACCAACCAGAGAACAGAAGGCGGAGTTTTGAACGACGTCGACTGACGTCGTCAGTTAAAATGGCTGCCGCCACGAAGGAATTTTCAAGAAAACAAGGTAAAAAACTATTATTTCTTTGCTGAGAAAAAATACAATTCTTAGCTGAAGTTATATCAGAAGTGTTACTGAGCTTAACAGTTCCTAAATCAATTCACGAAATGGTCAAATCTGCTGGATTTAAATTGTTTCGGTTTGACATTTTCCAAACAGCCTCGGGTGCGCTACGAAAATAAATTATAAAAAATCGAATTTTATCTCAAATGTTTCATCCAGGCCAAGAGTCAGTAAATTAGAGCCATATAATTACACACTGGTAGCAGAAAAAATATCTACCGAGTGGTTTCTGAGCAATTTATCTGAATAGCCTGGACCTCGCCAGGCTAAACTAACAAAACTCCGACTTCTGTTATCTGATTGGTCCGGTCAAAAATCTACCGGAGAAATCGTTCTCTATGGGAGAAGTCCCAGACCCTAGTACAAAGCGAAGTGAAGGACAAGGGTCTGGTTTTAACCAGGCTAGTATTTTACTAAAAGACAGATTGTAATTTTAAAAATAAATAAACAAAGAACAGATTGTAATTAAAAAATAAACAAACAAAGAACATATTGTAATTTAAAAAATAAACAAACAAAGAACAGATTGTAATTTAAAAAAAAAAAACAACAGATCACAGGTGGAATCTTCAAAGGAAAGTCATCAAAGGAACATCTGACGTGGCATGTTCGTACGAACGCTTCGTACGAACAAAAGTAGGAGAAATTTAGGATAAAAATACGAACATTTTCGTGAATGAGGGCCAATGATCCATAGTGTCTTTGTGACATCATGATGATGTCACAAAGACAGCTTGGATCAAAGGATGCATCATGATGCCATGATGTCATCATGTGACATCATGGCATCATTGTTTATAAACCAGAACGCTTCTCTTCAGCTCATTTCACTCAAACCTCTTCACAGAGAAGGACCGTTTTAGTGTAGCAAAAGTTTTTGACAGTGGATTTTGGAAAATGTCTTATCAGAGACAACCCAATCCTAGACGAGGCAGGAACCAGGGAGCCCGGATGGAGCAACCGTCGGTCTATCACGAGATCGACAGGCTGAACGCCCTTCTCAATGAAGAAAGGGGACGGTCGTTCAACGCCAACCATCGTGCAAACCAACTGTGGGAAGAGCTTCAGGACACCAAGACCCAGTTGGACAAGCAGAAAAACCTCAAAGAGGTCTTTATTAAAAAAGAAAAGGAGGTTCGGCAACAATACGAGAGACTGCAGAAGTATACTGATGCAGAAACTCTAAGTTGTGCCAAGATTGGCTCCCAGGTACAGAGTTCTATCAAGCAAAAGAAGAAGAAGCTCCTTCAGCAGGATTATGAGGAACTCAAAGTGGCTCACGTGACCAGCCAACAAAAGTTTTTGTCTGAACTCCGGCTGGAGAAAGACAAAACGGAGGCTCTCCAGCGGCTGCTGGATGAAGCCAAACGCCTGACTGATGAACAGAGCAGCAGACACCAAGTGGAAGTCGCCTCACTTCATCAGCAGGTTGTGGCTTTACAAGATCAGGCCACGGAAAACAAGTTTCAGCTGGATCTTCTGAAAATATCCATGGAGAAGGAGATCCAGGCTCTGCGTACAATTTCAGAAGACGCAGAGCGGAAATCGAAACGAGATCTTGAGCTAATGTCAACGTCCTATGACCAGCTCAAAGTGGCTCACGTCGTGAGCCAAGAG
>JBBPBX010080056.1:0-16253 GCA_038048925.1 Garcialebias charrua
CCTCCAAATCTGGAGTTCTGTTGTGAGACTGTGAGTTATGTAAACGAGCATATCTCCTAACTCCACTCCGATCCTTGTGATGGTCCAGTTTACTGGTCTTCCGCTTTAATGGAGCGTTGGCACCAGACAGACCGACCGGGGTCTGTGTGTCACCCCGTGGGGGGATTATATTTGAAAGTAGTTTTGGATCAGTACAACGCGGGGAGAGACGTGCTGTCTGAGTACTACTTGGACATTTCATGTCCCTCGTTAATAACAAAGGAGCAACTGTGCCGTGCGAGTGTGGGGGTGAACCTCCTGGTTTGGCAGACTTGAGATTATTTGATGATAAGAGCTCAGTTCCTCTTGAAAAACAGGAAGAGAAATCTGATTCGGCTCTGGTTTGTTTTTACCTACAACCGACTGAAAACAGTCATTGTTGAGAAGGTGTGAAAATTGTAGCTGCCTGAGGGCGTCTGATGAAGCCCCCCCATTGTCAGACGTTGTCAGCTTGCCTCTCTGAGGAGCTGACATGTCACGTGTCCGTCTGGTCAGTGTATTGGCTCTCCCGTTGTTCACAATGGAACAAGGGTTTGAGCACATGACCCTCCCCACCTGTCTTCCTGAGAGGTGTTGGAAGGGTTCGCAGACGCCTCCGCGTCTGCTCATTGCAGAGGCGCTCTGCTGGGGCTTATCAATTATGCTAATACCCCGTGAGACGTGAGAGAGAGGGGAAAAAAGGGCCTCTCTCTTTATGACGGCTTGCAGGTCGGAGACCTGTTCTGTGTTGTTGTTGTTTGTGTTTTTATGTCTTTTTTCAATAAAACAGAGAGGAGCTGTTTCATGAACTTTATTTGTGCTTTTGTACAATGACGTACATGATTTTATGTCACTCACAGCAGAGAAGGCATGATCTCATGTCTGGGAAATGTGCTATATAAATAAAAATTACTTACTTACTTACTTACTTATTTGTACATGCTGTAAATATACCAGTTGATTGTACTGTGTTACAAGCAAAGTCTGGACATGAAGGGATCATTCTCGTTACCACGTGGTCGGGTGACCCTTTAATGTGGACACGTGGACCTGGTTCATTAGGCACGGTTCTTCCTGTTGTCCCGATTCGCCTGTTCTGTGTTGTTGTTGTTTGTGTGTTTTATTTCTTTATTCAATAAAACAGAGAGGAGCTGTTTCATGAACTTTATTTGTGCTTTTGTGCAATGACGTACATGATTTTATGTCACTCACAGCAGAGAAGTCATGATCTCATGTCTGGGAAATGTGCTATATAAATAAAAATTACTTACTTACTTACTTACTTATTTGTACATGCTGTAAATATACCAGTTGATTGTACTGTGTTACAAGCAAAGTCTGGACATGAAGGGATCATTCCCGTTACCATGTGGTCGGGTGACCCTGTAATGTGGATACGTGGACCTGGTTCATCAGGCACGGTTCTTCCTGTTGTCCCGATTCGCCGAGGAGTCCCTGTGTTTGGTCGCCTGGCGGGAGACAAACCTGTTTTTGCTCCGTGCGTGCTCGGTACGAGGTGGGCCCTGGGGGGGTCTTTGCCGGGCTCCTCCTCGTATGTTGGCCGCTTCTGCGGCGGGGCACGGGTTGCTGAGTGGTGCCGAGGTTGCGCAGGTCTGCTACCAGCAGACTCTCTTGGGAGGGTGAAACTTCTCCGGGGGATGCCCACCCGGACAGCTTTGGCCTGTCTGCGGCTTTGGTCCAGCTTGGTCTGAATTCGCTCCAAAGCTTTACCAAATAACCCCGCCGGCTCTATCGAGTGGTGGAGAAAAGGCACCTTCTGTCCCTCCGGGAGATCCGTCAGAGTAATTCAGAGGTGGCGGATCGCGATGACCACTTCCGCCATTCCCCTACCTTGTGCAACAGCAGCTGTCCCCATCATACGGAGCACGAAGTCTATTGCTCTGTGGGCTTCATCCAGCAATTCGGTAGCCGCCTGCTTGTCCGTTGTCGTTTGGAGCTTTTGCAGTTTTTCGGCTTGGTAAGCTTCCATTAACGCAGACGCGTTCATGGCGCGTGCCGCGAGTCCTTGAGCCCTGTAGCATTTCTCGAGAAGAGACGCAGAGGCCCGACAAGCCTTGCTGGGAAGAGTTGGTTTCATTCCTGGGGCCTCATGTATCAACGGTACGTACGCACAAAAACCTTGCGTACGCCATTTTCCACGCAAAACTCTGTATGTATCAAAACAGAACTGAACGTGGAAATGTGCGCAGCCCCACGGCAACTCCAAGGCTGGCGTACGCACGTTTCTGTGGTTTTGGTTCCATTGGCGACACTTAGAGGTGATTCTGAGAAACTGTTCATGATATGAAAATAATTATTATTCCCACCAAACACACATGATTAACAATTATTACATCCACATGGATGCAATTAGATGAGTGGATACAAAAGCATGCGCAAAATAGTGGCAACAATATTGACAACCAGCCTTATGAGGTGCAGTTCGTTTAAATAAGAAGTTGACCAAGCTATACTAACATGCCGAGATAGGTCACTGGGAAGCGCGTTTGCCTTCCGTCCCAAACCTCATGAGTTCAATTCCCGCATGGTACAACGTTTAAAAAAAAAATTCATTCCAGATTTAAAAGACACAAGAAAACTATTTAAAAAACAACAAGAAATCTTCTGCTTCCTTTCATTTCATGTATTGTTTTATTTCTTGTTGTCTTTTTTAAATAGTTTTCTTGTGTTCTTTAAATCTGGAATGAATAAAAAAAAACGTTGCACCATGTGGGAATTGAACTCATGAGGTTTGGGACGGAAGGCAAAGGTGCTTCCCAGTGACCTATCTAGGCATGTTAGTATAATTTGGTCAACTTCTCGTTTAAAAGTGGGTGATTCGTTCGAACCCCCCGAACCCCCCTTGCCTACGCGTGCCAAACAAAACCTTTTTCCGTGCCTCTACCTCACTCAGAAGTGTCTCCAGTTCACAGTCCGTGAAGTTCCTCTTTTTTCCACGTTTCGACATGATTTGCAATAGAGCAATGACGACATTCCTCTGGTGCAGGGCATATTTAAATGAATTTGCATATTTATATGGAGGCGTGTCAAAGGCGGAGTCGGCCACTCTCTCATGTGCGCTCAATTCCACGTTGATTGTGATGTACAAAAGCAATGTGCGTGGATTCCGGCGTACGCACAGTTTGATACATCTGGATTTTTTTGTGCGTACGCCATTTTCTGGATTTGACCGTACGTCACTTTTCAGTAAGAAGTCCACGCAAGTCTTTGTACATGAGGCCCCATATGATTTAGGAGCCAGGTGAGATGCTAAAGTGTCTTCGATCTGAGGCACGTTAGCTATTCCCACTTCATCCATCCCATCCACGTCGAGGAACTGTGAGAGGGGGAGAAGCATAGGGGCTCGTGGCTGAGGCCAGGTGCGCGTTAGTTCTGTAAGGAAGTCCGGGAACACGGGCATCTTTTGCCTCGTAGCTGCCTGCTGCTTCGAGTAGAAATAGTTTCCTGCCAGCCTCGTGACCTGTTGGCGAGGCGGAGGTTCAGGCCATGGGATATGCAATGCGTCCATTGCTCTGTGGCACAAGTCGAACAGAGCAGGGATGGAGAAGTCAGTTTCTGGGAGCACAGGTACTAGGGTCTGGGAGAGGTCTTCACCCTGATCCTCCAGTTCCAGGTCCGCCTCCTCCATTGAAAATTCGCCCGAGGCTGAAATCGAGATCTCGTCCTCGTTCATCATGCCCCAGGTATCAAATTCGACTGTTAGGTCCACCATGGGAGCCAGTACGTCAGGGCTGTCGCCCCATTCGACACGTGTGCTATCATGTAGAGCCATGTTCTCGAGCGTGGAAGTGAGGGGCTCCGTCGTGTCCGCGTCCGCTGGTGTCACTGAAGAGCACATGGCCTTGGCGACGAGGTCAACCCGGTGCCGCAGCACCACATCCATTATGAGGTTGCAGTGTGGACAAAAGTCGGGTGTATCCAGTGCTGCTTTTGCATGCAGCATCCCCAAGCAGATTGGACAGGCCTTGTGGGTGTCCGTAGCTAGGAGGGAAAAACCACATCCGCTGGGACAAACGCGCGAGGTTGGGCTCGCCGTCCCGCTGGTTTTCCTTGGAAGTCTCGCCTTTTGCTTTCCCTTCTCTGGAGGCATGTCCGAGATGAGGCGAGCGAGTCCTTCCAGAATCTTCTTTCTTTTTCCTTGTCTCCTCCGTTGCGTCGCTTTCGCTGGCTAGCTCGATAGGAGTTAGCGAGGTAGCTTTTTTCTTGTGGCGTAGTTAGCAACCTGTAGAGAGAGGATAAGAAAATACTTCGGGGTTAAGAGAAATGTTCCGGACTAGCTTTCGCTAGCCCAGCAGTACACAGGAATAATTCTCTGTGCGCTCTGTGTAGGGAGCAAGCTCACCTCTAGTTGAGCGATGAAGCAACAGAGAAGTCCCGCGAAGAGGAAGTTCAGGTTTAAGCAAGGTTAAGGGCAAAAAAGAGAAAGATGGATGGGCGTAGGCCGCTTAAGTAACCAGAGGGCGGGGCCTCTGGCACGGCGGTGACGCCCCTTGCCGTAAAGGCGTGAGTATATTCCTTCAGGTAATCGCGCGGGGGTGCACTTCCCATAGCAAGTATGTTGCACCGAGAGACCAACTGAAAGGGAACTGTGAGAATGGAGACAAAAACAAGAAAATGGAAGTGTGGTAATGGTAATGGGTTTGGAAAAGACTGGCATTTCCTGACTATACATGCCAAGTGTGTGTGTGTGCATGTGTGTGTGTGTGTGTGCGTGTGTGTGTGTGTGTGTGTGTGGGCGGGGGGGGGGTTGCTGTGATGGAAGTTTGATGGAAGTTTGTGTGTTTTAATGTTTTTTTTCCCCAACATAAAGCTGTAATTCTTTCTTTTAAAAATAGTTGGTTTCCCTGTTGACAGCTTGGGTGGTGGTCTCTAAGAACAGGTGCAATAAAATTCTGACAACATTTAATTTGTATTTAGGATTGTTTTTCATTTATTTATTGTAATTTATATTGTTTTTGACAATACTCATACTGTTCATGAAGCATTACAGTGAAGTTAGATCTCTGCAAGAGTTTTACGAAATACAGATCTAAATGCTACTTTAATGAATGCCTATAGAAAATAAAAAAGAGCACTGAATGCAACAAGAAACACTCTGTAAAGCACATGTGCAAACAGTCTAATGGAAGTCTTTGATAATATTTTAGGACTGTTTTAGAATCATTTTAAGTCAACATTTCATGACCAAACTCCAGTGACCTACATGTCCCTGTTGTGTTACGTTTTATGATGACGGAAAACCTGTGACCTCCATGTCACTGCTTACAGGAAGAACTGTTTTCACAGCTGGTTGGAAAACAACCAAAACTAAAAAGGAGCTAATTAAAAATGTTGCAGCTAAGCGTAAAGCATGTTATACTTACCAGATTCCGATAAGTTTATTCAGACTTGGGTTGACTGCCCTGGGAGCATCCTGACCTAGAGGCTTCTGAGAGAGTTTGAGTGTGTCACCGAGTTTCATTTCTGATCCAAAAATAGCATACTCCGGCAAAAGTTGACGTAAATGAGTGTTAAATTACAATAACAATAAGGTTATTAAACTTTACCGGGGTTTACTAATAACAAGATGATGTTTGTCCATTCAGCTGTGGGTCATGCTGTAGACGTAACATCCGTTTAATGTGTCACTTCCCGCATTTGGTGTCAAAAATCTAAAAATACTTTTACATTTTAAAACTTGGACTTTACCAGCAGTGGGTTTAACAGTTCAAATTATTCAGATTAAAGCAAGTGCAATTACCCAAGGAACCAAAAGTTTTGTAAGCATTCCTTAGATAAAGGCGTGATTGATGAGCAGAAAACGGAAAAGAACCTCCATCGGTTGCTCAAATTAAGTTTGATTGTTCCTCTGTATCACTGTGTTCTGTTTAACATGCCAAAACATGACAGCAGATTGACACAACATAATGAGATTCCATATAATTATTTTTTTTTAAACTGACTGCCAAGGAAAATCTAAGGAATCTAAGGAAAATCATTTAAATGCAAAAACAAGGCAAAAAAGCTAAAGTTGTAAATGAACCGATACGTTTGAAAAGTGTAAAAAAAAATGCTGTTTTATGAACAGTGTGCTGAAATCCTGATAAGCTGGTACACCTGGAAATATGACTTCAACAAGAGAGCTACAACAACAGTAAAAGCTGACTGAATTCCTGCAAAAATTAAAATAAAATAATAAAAATCACAAAAAATAATTAAAGTTATCTTTTTTCCATTGCTCCTTCAAGCGTTTAAGCTGGTCATGCAAAAAGTAAGTAAAGTGCCTATGTGTAGCACATGCATGATGACCTCTCTGCTTAATGGATTCCTGAGAAAAGCAAACATTGTTACTGATGGCACACTAATTCTAAGATTGTCATCAGCAAAACAAGCTTCATCGTGTAAAGTTTATGAGATTCATCTGGCCTTTTACTGCTGCTTCCATGGAAATAACGATCTTATCGTTTTCATTTACACTGTTTCAATTGGCACCACAAAAGTAAAAAACTGAAAAATAAACTCTGCCAAGACTCTGCAATGTCGGTTGTTATTACAGACTCGGACAAATTTCTTATTTGAAGAAACTGGTGTATGCTAAAGGCATTTTCCTATACAAAGCTAAAACCTATTGCAAGGTTTTAACCATCAGCAAAGCTGACTTTGTTGTGCATTTACAATTACGGTAGGTATTACTTTTTATAGGCAGTTCCTTATCACACTTCTCACATAGACACTAACTCACACAGACACCAACGGAAATGTTCAAGCTCAGAATCTGGATCATTTTGACCAAAAAATAAATAAATGTGTAACTCATTGTGTACCGGTACTTAAAAACGAATCGAAGACCATGCTTTTTTGGGACCTCTTCAGTCTGGAAGAGTTAGTCTTTTTAACTTTACTGAACCAAAGTGTTCTATAGTTTACAGTCTTGCAAATCTAAGTCACTTTACTGACCTGATATGTGACCTCAGCACAACTGCAGGTGACAGGAGTGTCTTCACCATGTTTGAGCCATGTTGTGCTGAGTTAATTACTTTGAGTAACAGTATAATTGTTTACCTCTTGATGTGAGTTATTATCTGTTGAAACATGTCATGAACATGAGGTATTTTATTCTGAATAACTGAAATGTATGCACTTTTTTGGACCATTTATTTAATGCAATACTGTTTGATATATCACAAGATAATTAATTAAACGTTTCCTGAGATGCCTACACTCTTTTTGTAATGACAGCAGAGTGTCAGATTGCTCCTGTTTCATAATAATAATAATAATAATGATTACAGGAACGGCTCTAAAATTGTTTAAGTTAGGGATGCACAACATTGGATTTTTGGCCGGTATCCGACATGCTAATATGTTAAAACTTATTTGGCCTATAAATGATACTGATATTTTTAATATACCGGTACTTTCCTTTGTCAGAACATAGCCTCTTATTTAGGGTTATTTGTTAAAAGAATTGCGTAACAGCTGTAAGAGCTGGTGACATGTAGTAACAGCCATAGGCATAGCACTTTAACTTATTTATATTACCGTAAATGAAAAGTGTTAAATGTTATTTATTAGCATTAGTCAACTGCAATGCTCTCTCACATGTGGAGGCTTGTCCCAGGTTCCTAGCTGCAGTGTGGTATCCTCTGCACTCTTGTGCATGAAGGACAGCCTTTTTAAGTTCAAAGTTTATGTCTAACCATTGTGCTGTAAGACTAATCATACTAACGGGGCTAACACTTGACACCTAATGTCAGTTGTAAAACTCACCCAAGTGCCTCTGGCTGTTAGCTTCTCAATGATGTTGGATATGATGGCTTGTAACTCGGGTAAGGCTGGAAAAATATCTAGGACTGGGGACGATGTACAGAGGCTCAACATAGTCCAAAAATCTTTGATAACTAATATCCTAAATGAAAAAAACTTCCACACCACCGACATTTTGACTTCTTCCTCTCCACCATGATCGGATCAGGTAGGCTTGCGTGATGTCATCACATTGTGCTGGCACTGCCAGCATCCTTGTCACTGGGTTATCATACAAAAACAGCAACTTTGATATTGGTGATTTATTTTTGATGGAATGGCCAATGTCTGATATTTAACTTTAACACGAATATCGGCCAATACCGATACCATGCCGATAATATTCTTCATCTCTATTTTAAATAACATTTATCTGATAGATTCAAATTTATAAATGTAAATAATGAATCTTCTTCATACACCAAATTTAGTCATGGTGTTCCTCAGGGTTCAGGGCTTAGACCAATACTCTTTACTTTATATATGCTTCTGTTAGGCAAATTTATTACACAATATGAGATAAATGCTTTTAAACAAACAAATAAATTAAATAAATGATTGTACTATATATTGCAAGTCAATGAGAATATTATCAATACTATATGCTTATAGTGGAGGGGCAGGGCCAAATCTTTTTATTTTTTTTCTCACCACAAAAGCTGTTTGGTCAGCTCCGACATATTAACAAATAACAAAATCTCAATCCAAAACAATACAACACTTTTATTGTGAATATATATTTGCACAATAATCAACACAATATTATAAACATTTTTTTCTCTTGGTTCATTTTTTTCTTATTTTATACAGTAAATATTATTAGTGTACAAATTTATACAAAACTTAGTCAGGCTAGTGAAGTTCCACAAAAAGAGTATTTCATGTACGGTATTAAAGCACAATCAGAGGGCACAATCAACATGCCTGCACATAGACACGGAACCCCCCACCCGGGGTAAAACACAAGTCAACACGCAACTTTGATAGACAGCATAACCTGATCACTCGACACCAGCAAGTCACCATGAAGGCAAGGTGGAGAGAATTCAGCTATCATTAAAATAGCCTATTTAATAATAGAAAACCTAACTCCTGTGTGATCTTTGTGTTTTATGATAAAGTAAGGCAAAGCTAAATTACCACTGGCGGTGGTGTGTTCTGAACGTTTCTCTCCAGCAGGCCCTGATGCTGATCAATCACAGGCATAGACAGTGTTCAAACACAGAACAAGCTCATTCCATGACATTGCAGCATTTTGACGCCGAGCCTTCAGCATCATCTTCACAGCACTTTTAGAGCAACACAAAAAGAGGAAACAAGCATGAGGAACGAAGACAGCGAGAAGAAGAAAAAAAACAACAACAGAGAAACAGTCTTTGATATGCTGATCTCATTCACAAGTCATCTTGGCTCCTGAGTCTGGTAATCCAGAAAGGGAACACAAACAGGATTAATAAAGAGGGGAATGCTGGAACGCAAGCTTGAGTCTGGTTTAGGTTTATTTTCTCCAGGGAGGACTCATCACTGGTTTACTCTACTTTTGTGTGAATGTTTTAAATTGGAATAATAGCAGCAGATCAGGTCTATTTCATAAAATATTACTGCAAGGACAGACACCCCTGCTCTACCACAGACAAGCATTAGCATAGAGAAATACATGGTGAGAATATGACTCTGATGCACTGCTTCATTCACATACCAGAACATTTGAGCTACTACGTAGGCACTGGGAATTTGATGCATCAAACTGGACAACCAAAGCTGCCCGTTCAACCACAAACAGATTCAAAACGAGTATTTTCCTAATAGACTTTCCAGGGTGTGCAATCTCACCTCACTTATTACTCAGTGAGAGGTTTTGGGATATGCTTCCAATGCTGTAACTTAAATACTGATACATACGGCACATCTGAAGAGTCTTTTGAAGTTAACGTGCACATTCTCTGTAGAAGTCTTTGTGGTCCTCGGTACTGTTATGTGCTTTGGTGTCAATGTATTGGTGTCACTTTTAAGCTCTGAACTGAGTGCATGCTGCTACAATAAAACACCTAGCTTGTCACAAAATGCTTGTTGATTTTGCAAACAAAAATGCAAAAAGAGGTAATTCATATTTTTTGGAGTAACACCCAAACCGAAGGGAGAACTTGAACGGTTGAAAACAATAAACCATCATTACAACATAATGATCCATAGCAACAAACAACACTGACAACTACACAAATCAATGCTGTCAGTGGACATACAGTCTGAAGTATTTTCAGTTGGCATAGTGGATAACGCTTCAAAAAAATAAATCAGAGAATCAAATGAGGCAGAATTAAAGGGTTTGGTTAGCTCTTACTGTTGCACCATCGGAGCAGATTAAAGTGTTGATGGTGGTCATGAGTGCAGCTGAGCACATTAAATGTGTCTCTACCTTTAAAAGATGAAAAGGAGGAAATGAATGAGCACCCTTTGGCATTGGAACATGGAAATGCTGATTCTGGCTGTTGATGTTGCAGCAGTTCTGCATACATCCTGTGCCGCATGAGTGGAGCGTCATCTGGCCTGCTGTGCAATGCGATGATGATGATCAGTGAACGGCTGAGAGTCTTAAGTGTATGCAGGGGTCACGACTCTTGTAAAGATTTGGTGAGCCACAGCAGCAATTGGAGACTGAGCATTGGAGAGAGGCTTGGGATTAGGCTGGTCCCTCTCCCACAATCAGAATCATCCTCCTGTGAAGACAAATCAGTTGTCAGAAAACAAGGAATTCAGTGCGTTTTCTAAAATTACCCCTTTAACTGCTGCTTCTGACTTTTAAATGCCTGGTTTCCAAAAGTACAACTGCTATTTGAACATTTCATTTAAAACATGCTTCCTGCCTCATCATTAATGCTACTGTAGTGTGTTTGGGTGCATGCATGTACACCTGTGTGATAGGGTGCAATTTGGATGGGTGTAATCAGGATATCCATTCTCGACAAAAGTCTCAGAGAAAGAGATGGGAGTCGTCTTCATTCAAAGGGCAGGAAACCCATGTGCAGCTTCCTCTGTTTACTCCAGTGACAACATGAACTGGTCTGAACACAGACAGTTTTCCTGTGAGGAGATGAGCCAAAAGGACAGCTGGAATCAAGGAATAGAGGCTCAGCCTAGTTTTTCTCTGCTCATCGACTTCCTCAGACACTGCTCCCCTCCCACGTTGCCTCCCAACTGGGCCTCTCCATAATATAAACACACAGTTGCATGAATCGGTAGCTTGTTATATGTGGGATTTATGCTTTTAGAACACAATGAAAGGCAGGATTCCTGAAAATGTGGCAAACATTTGTTCCTAAATATTTAGACACCCAATGAATTGTTCAAATTTGGGCGGTGATGCGATTCTTTAACATCTGATTTATTTACCTTGCTCTTTTGTTTTAATGCTTTGGATAAAATGGCACAATGCACAAATTTCCTAAAGAGCTTTTCATCTTATTCTAGATCATCAAGACAATATTTATTGGGCTTGATCAAGTAAGAAAGAAACTTGTTTGTTGGAATCCCTGAAATATTTTATTTAAGATTAAACACATATATTATGGATACTTGAGATTTTTTTGCTTAAAAAATAGATACATGTACCTGTTGTCACAGAAAACAAGTTAAATAAATCACCAGCTCGTGATGTTATGGTTTCTGTCTGGTTTCAGTAATAAATCATTGTGAAGCTGTGGAATGACACTGACCCTGAAGCCAGAAACAGAAAGAATAGAAAAGCTGTGCGGTTGGGTGGAGAACCCTTGCTGATCGGACACAGCGGCTCATCCTTAGCATGCAGAAACAAAACAAAAAATGAAAGTGAATAAGTGATGAGGTAGTGCAAAACAGAACAAAATGAACCAAAGACAAGGATCACTGATAATTATTGAGGAAAAATACTTAAAACTGCAACAAAAGAAAACAAATAAAGGACAAAACAAGAAGCAAATGCTGAAAAGCTGGCAAAGACTGACAGGAATCAACACTAACAGAAATGCTTTCAGCAATATTTTTCGACAAAGTCACGTGTGTTTGTGTCTTACATTTTCATTGTTGTCGAAACACACATCGGGTCCTTTGCGGTATCGTGGATTCTGAGCCAGTTCACAAGGATTTGGACCTTCAGCTGAACATACACTCAGGGAAACATTTACACATTTTTAAAACAAATACTTTAGCCCCTTTAATAAGACGGCTCAGTCCGGACCTGATGCGTGTTCAGTCCTCACACGAGCATTCATAAAAAACACGAAGGCAGATTGGCGAGTAACTTTTACTCGCCTCTGATGCGCCCGTGATCCGCCAGCAGAGGTAGTGTCAGGCCTGGATCTGTCGATTTGTGAAAGTTGTCGGGGTGCTGCGGCTTCAAACTGATTTGAATAATGACGTACTCTCCCACGTACTCTCCCGGCGCCCACTGTTGCGCTCTATTTAAATGTGTAAACAAGAACATGACATTTTTCATTCATTCATTCAACCTTTATTTATACAGGCTAGCCTCGTTGAGTCACGGGGACTCATTTACAAGAGAGACCTGTCTCACTCATTTGTATTTCGCTTGCGCATCACTCGCTATTCTTCGCCAAATCTTTTTCTTTTTTTTATTGATCATCACGGAAATGGCTAATTGGGATGATGCCGAGACCCATGTACTCCTATCTCTGCGCGCAGAGGAGGAAATTAATATTAAATATCCCTTACCAGTTTGTTTACAGACACCTCTGCGGTCCCATTTTAAACCCGCAGGCACCACGTCCTCTGAGCTGCAGATTTTCACCACGCCCCTTTTCAACCCGCGCTGCAAATCGTTTTGTGAATGCTCCATTGAGGGCGGGCCATGGCCGGATTCAACTTTGTTTTATGAATGACCCGGGGAGGATTAAAGCCGGACTGGTCTGTGCGGCAATTGCACAGATTTGACTTATGGAAGGGGCTTGTGTAAACCAGGTGCTGACATTTAATTGTTCCCAAGAATCAACTTGTGATTTCAGCTTACCGGTCAGGATTAATCCCCCCCCCCCCAGATAGTTAAATGAACTGTACATATATAGCACCTTTCTATCTTATCAAGATACTCAAAGTGCTTTACACTACAATCTGTGTCCTCTTTTACTCATTCACCGCTATACAGCACTCTGCTAGATCCATACAAATAACATTCAGTGCTTTATCACATTCATATACCAATGAGACACACATTGGAGGCAATAAGGGGTCCATTGTCTTGCCCAGGGACACTTCGGCATGTGACTGTTGGTGGATTCTATCCCCCAACTCTTACATTGTAAGACAACTGCTCTAGCCACTCAGCCACAGCCACCCTTGTTTACATAACAAACATGTACAACAAAATAATGGGTTATAAACTTTGCTATGTTTTTTGGCAAGTGATTGTGTAATTTTTACCAATTTATTTCAGGTTTTTCAGCCGTACTATTCTTATGATTGAAAGTGAATGTGTTTCAGCAATTAGGCTGTTTTCGTTAGTAGCCAATGTTGCCATCCCCCTGGGACCTGGTGGTCTGTGGCCCCAATTCAAGTGTACAAAAAACTCAAATTCAAAAGCAACATGAGCTCATTTTTCATGTGCTGGGCATCTGGTTTACTGTTCACACTTGAAGAGCCACAGGAGACCAACTCCAAAGTGCTCAGGTAGGTGTGAGTCCTTGCACTGACAGTTTAAAGCCCCACTGTCCCCTGAGTGATAGAAGGAGGATTGGAGAGTGCGTAAGGAGAGCAACTCTTGACTTTACAAGCTGAGTGAAAGGATACAGGGTTGCTCCGCCTGTCGAAGAGGCCGGGGGTCACACGATAAACACGTTGCCTTTGCGTCAGTGATCAAAAACACCAGGTTGGTGTTTGGAAGCTTTTCACCACTGTACATCCTAGAAAAAGCACACAGAGCCACACATTAAACTCAGTTTGGGTATAATTCTGCAAAATGTATACTATAGTTCACACAATAGATGTGTTTATGGTTTATATTTTAAACCTATACACATGAAAATGTGTGTGTGCAGTTGAGTACATAAATGCACTTCCCTCCTCTTTAGATGGACATTTAATGGTTGTCATTGAACTTGTTGTGTCTACTCATAACAGTTAGAAATAGCTACATTTACACACCTCAGCACTAGGGATGAACGACATGGTATTGGTATTGGCCGATATTAGCATTAAAGTGGTTCTAACCCCCCTGTGGATCTGTAGCTTCGCCCCAGGTCAGATTAAAAAACCCTCATGAAAATGGGAGTGTCGAGAGACAAGGAGGGGAGGAGGTGGGTGGTTGAGCTGCGTTTACGCCCCCTCTAGCAACAAACTAAAACAAACTAAAACTCCAGCAAACAACTTACAGCAAGCAAAAACAAAGAATAAATATGTAGATGTATTTATCTATTCCCACCATTGCCCTATCGTGGCATATATGTATTACTCGTCCATAGCAATATAAGAAAACAAGTACAACCAAATAGTTTCGATGTAGCGAAAAGTATTCCTAAAATAAATAAGTTAAGATATACAAATAACTATTGCCATTCTGAAAACCATAATATGCTTCTTTGCTGTACTTTTCCGGAGTGCAATGTGCCACTTCCATATAAGGTATGAACTGCAGCCCCCTTCTCATCTCTGCAGGGGATTGGCTCTGCTTGAACCACTTTTGTGATGTCAGTGTGTACAAGACACGTCAGAGTGAACAGTCCTTGACCAATAAGGAAATTAAAGTGCAATTCCTCTGTTCAACCCATAGGACTACCGTAAACACGTTTTTAGACCAAATATTGCCGATTTAAACTAATCAAAGTCAAAAGTCAAAGTCAACTTTATTGTCAGAACTGCAATATGTACAGGACATACACAGGATTGAAATTGCGTTTCTCTCAGTCCCTCGGTGCAACAGTAACCATCTAAACACTAAAACATTTAATAAACATAAGCATAAAATAGTAAAAGTGTAACACTGTCCTGAGTTTTTCCATAGTAGTATAAAAGTATGAAAATTTACACCAACACTGAAACACCAAACACCCCTAAAACACCAAACACCCAATGAACATAAGCATAAAATGAAATAATAAAAGTGTAATACTATACACATGAAAATGTGTGTGTGCAGTTGAGTACATAAATGCAATAATGCATATGCATAAATGCATAATACGCACAATTATGTGAAGATTAACACAGACATAGTGCTATACAACATTTTATACACATTCTAGGGAGTTTATCAGCTAAAAAAGTTAATTTTGAGTTTAGTCCCTCTTTAAAGTTCAATATTGGACATTGGCCATTCTATCAAAATAACTCACCATTATATACCCAGATGCATGCTCAATAATCCAGGTAGAAAAATCTAAAAAAGCTCTGGACATTCAAAAAATCAAAACAAAATAAAGCAAAAGAAAAGAAAAGAAATCTATTTTGCTTCTTCTTTTTTTTTTTTTATGTCCAGAGGACCAGACTTAGTTTTTAGATCATCATTATATAAAACACTGTTTTTGTATGACAACACAGTGACAAGGATGCCTTCAGCCGCTGTACTACGTGATGACATCACACACCTACCTGCTCTCACGACGGAGAGGAAAATTCAAAATATCGGCGGTGTGGAAGTTTTTTTTCCGTCAGTGAGGATGATGGATTCCGAAGATTTTTGGACTACGCTGAGTTTCACTACATCGTCCCCAGTTGGAGATATTTTGCCAACGTAACCTTAACCGAGTTACAAGCCTTCATTTCCAATGTCATTGAGAAGCTAATAGCCTTGGGTGAGTTTTACCACAGACATTTGGACATTGTGTTAGCTCCCTTAGCATGATTAGTCTTACAGCACAATGGATAGACAAAAACTCTGAACTTAAAAAGGCTATCCTTCATACACAAGAGTGCAGAGGAGAGGATCCCACTCTGCAGCTAGGAACCTGGAACAAGACTCCACACGTGAGACAGCATTGCAGGTGACTAATGCTAATAAATGACATTCAACCCTTTTCATTTAATATAAGTTAAAGTGCTATGCATATCATATGGCTGTTACTGAATATATGTCACCAGCTCTTACAGTTGTAACACAAATTTTGTATCAAATAAGCCTAAATAAGAGGGCTACGTTCGGACTAAAGAAAGTATATAAAACATTGGTATCGATATCAGTTATTGGCCAAATAAGTTTTAACATATCGGCATATCAGATATCCACAAACATCCAATATTGTGGATCCCTACTCAACACCATAAGAAACTGAAAGTTATGCACCATAACTCATGTTCCCTGAAGGAAGGGAATGAGGTGCAACATGCTTTCTATGGGAATTGCGCCCCCACGCGATTACCTGAAGGAATATACTCATGCCTTTACGGCTAGGGGCGTCACCGCCGCGCCAGAGGCCCCGCCCTCTGGGTGCTTAAGCGGTTTACGC
>JBBPBX010080058.1:0-14709 GCA_038048925.1 Garcialebias charrua
AAGAAGATTACCACTTTAAAAAAATTATTTGTTTGATAAAAATTATAGCAAATATATGTCTGAGCTGAACTTTTCCTTAATAAATGAACGTAATTGTGAAATGAGCTGGATTTAAAAATTTGTTTCGCCGAAAGTGATAACAAGCCACATATAGGTACTTTAACTTTCGACAAAAAAAAAAACTTTCGACGGAACACAGCGTTCTGCGCATGCGTCCGATGGCAACTCTACAACAAGCCGGACGAAGTTAGCTTATAGCTTCGCAACTTAGCACTCGAAGAAAAGACTTTAACACCGCTTACGCATAGTTTTCAACACAAAAAAAGTATTGATTGTCTCTGACAACTCTAGATTGTACACTTTAACACCACTTATGCACAGTTTTAAACAAAAAAAAAGTAAAGATTAAATCAGACAACTGTGATTTTCTGCGGTTAGCCGGTAGAAGACAGATCTCTATCGTAGGCTAAATTTTTATCGTTTCTACCATGTACCGGTTATATCGCGCATCCCCAAGTCCCAGCTAAAGTGCTTCCTGGAGGATCATGCTATCCCCAAGCTATTACAGTCTGGCTTCAAATCCCTCCACAACACTGAGACTGCCCTACTGAAGGTTTTTAACGACATCTTCCTAGCCACAGACACTGGTGACTCTGTGTTGCTTGTCCTATTGGACCTCACATCCGCTTTCGACACCATCAACCATGAGATCCTCATTGCTAGGTTGGAGCAGTGGGTGGGCATCTCAGAGTCAGCCCTAAACTAGTTCAGATCCCATCTCTGACAGATCCTTTTGTGTTTCCATCAATGGTTTTAGTTCTGCAGTGACGGCTCTTAAATGAGAGGTTCCGCAGGGGTCCATCCTGGGTCCTCTCTTGTTCTCCTTATACCTGCTGCCACTCGGTGCTATTTTCCGGAAACACAACATACCCTTCCACTTCTACGCCGATGACTGTCAAATTTACTTCCCCCTAAGACAAAATGGTACATGCTCTATTCAACCTCTGCTCGACTGCCTGGCTGACATCAGGGACTGGATGGCTTTAAATTTCTTAAGCTTCAACGATAAGAAGTCTGAAGCCATATTGTTCCTTCCCAATGAAACAACCTCGAACCACTGCATCGACCTTTCTGCTCTGCCCCTGTAGACATGATCGTCAAATCCTGTTTTTTCCAACTGAGGCAACTGTCCAAGCTGAAGCCCATATTATCAAAAAATAACCTGGAGACAGTGATTCACGCATTCATTACATCTAAGCTTGATTACTACAATTCACTTCTGCTTGGTGTCTAACCCTAACCACCACATCAGCAGGGGATTGATGGAAATGCCGTCTACTCGCCTGAAGGATATCTCAAGCCAGTGAGAATGCTGATCCTGATGCTCGATCAACGATGGAGTACGAAGAATCATTGCCCACTATAAGATCTCCGGAGATGACCTGAGGAGATGACCTCACCTCAGCCGGGCGGCACACGTGGAACTGACCAGGATGACTACACCACGATGGATGTTGAGAAGAAGCGCACAGCAGTCCAGGGTCCAGTGATACCAAGGATCCTACATGACCTGACGCAATGCCGAAGGGAATGGATTACGACGTGGACATTGATGACGATGAGTACTAACATGGGACTTGAGTATTAGCATGGGATTTGATCCAGGGGTACAGTCTGTTTTCAAGCAGAGGATGTCAAAGTATGCAGGACTTTTATATTGAAAACAGACTACAGGTGACCCCCTACCTACGACTCCATCAACCTACGGCGTCCCGGACCTACGAACGTATCATATTTAATAAAAATATGACATTAGTGTATTAAAAAAAATAAAAAAAATTTTTTTTTTTTTGTGTGTTTAAATGTTCTTAATTTCATGTGTACAGCACTTTGTTGCAGCTGTGGTTGTTTTAAAGGCTTTATAAATAATAATTATGATAAAAACGATCATTTCTGATCATTTTTGTCATGATTGCGCAATAATTGTGCATGATTGCGCAATAATTGTGCAACTTCCGGTCATAACAGGAAGAAGGTCTTCAGTCACCGGAGGGCGGCCATCTTAGGTCAGTCACGGCTACAGCAGACGGGTTTTGGAAGACTGGTTGATCAAGATCACCTCATATGGATTAATTACTATCTGGAATCGCTCTGTGAGCTCTGTGGACGTCTCAGACTGGAGCAGCAGCTGCAGATTGATCGCCGATAGCGCCGCACCGTCCCTCCAACACCAGGTCATGGCCTGGCTAGCAGAAGCTAACACAGGCCTCGAGAGCTAACACAGGCCTCGAGCAGCTCCCGTGGTTTGCTCCCGGCCGCCGCGCTGCTCTGCCCGACAACAACAACGCATGGCAACCTAAGATGTCGGCTTTGACCATCTCAAAGTAAGAAAATATATTTTTATTTACTGTATTCTGTAAATGTGAATAGCAATGTTTAACATTACAGTACACTACTGTACTGTACATGCTTATGTGTGCGCACGCTCCGTTAGCATGATAATTTTTTTTTAAAAATAATTTTCACCCCCTACCTACGGCAGAATCGAGCTGCGAACCGTTCTTAGGTCCCGAACTCGTTCGTAACACGGGGGTTCCCTGTATTGCACTGTTGAAAAACCTTTACAACACTTTAGTTAAACCTGTTATAATAATATATGCCCTCTTGTCCTCTCTCCTCTTTCTTCCTACACGCACACACACACACTCACACACCCACGAGCATACACACAGCCTCTCCCTAGATAAGGACACTGGCACGCACGCACGCACGCACACACATAAAAAGAACACACTCTCCTTAAATAAAGAAAAATAGCACTCACACATGCTCACCCTGGCCTGCCAACCTGGCCTGCTCAAAACAAGAAAAGAAAACTTTTTCACAGCTGTAGAAAAAAGCTGCAGGAGAGTTTTTGCAACAGAGGAAGTTTTTAATGCTTTTATGAAACAAAGTGAAGAAATATATTAATCTCTTGTGAAAATTGGTAACACACAGGTCCAGAAAGCAGGATCAGTACTTACAGAAAGAAATACACACCAAAACAACACAGAGGCCCACATAAACAGAACCACACACACACACGCACACACATTCCAAACGGTAGGAGCAAAGCGTTGTTTCAGAAACAGCTGAGGCTTCTTATCAAGACACAAAACATGCACACAAAAAAACACACATACCCGCGGCCCAAGGCCTCTGTGAGCAGAAGGTCTCTCTCTGAGCAAATATGGGCCAAAGTAGATAAGACTTACAGAGAAAAGCTGCAAGGAGTGTTTGGCCTTTGCAGCAAAATAGTTTTTGAATCATGATGCATGCATGTTTGCATGCATTTGCTTTATTGAAACATGCATGTGCATGTTTGCATGCACACACACACAGAAACACACGCACACGCACGCGCACACGCTCCCACACACATCTGCTATCTTTCAGAAGCTGAGGTCTGCTCTGAGCAGAAATAGGTCAAATAAGGGCCAGTTTACACGGCGCGTATTTTGAGTGTAACCGCTACTTTCTCTTTGCGACTTTGCTTATCGCTTATGTAAGAATTAATGAGGAGGTCAATATTAATACTGACCTCTTTATCCTTAATTAATCTACTTATTCAGATTGAATAGTAAATTCACGGATTCTGTTCTTTTTCAGTTTACCCAATATTTCTGTGATCTTTATGATGGATAAATAAACAGAGCCATTAAGTGACAAAGACGTTAACTTAGTTTGATATGTCAAAGAGACACTATCATTTATTTAAAATAAATCAACTAAATTAACACCATTACACTTGATTGACATGATTTCACTTTCTTTCAAATTAAAACGTCAGCACACTTGATTTAACACAACAGACATAAATACTAGATGTTACACATATTTAGTCTGAGGGGCATTTCAGCTTAAAAATATAGTTTCCAGCTTAGGTTGAGAGGGAAAAGAAATAGGAGGAAAGATTTAAGAAGAATTGGGAGGTTAAGAGAGGAAGTTTATCTTGCATTTATGAAACCAGATGACACTCTTCAGTACGCGTCCAGCTAAGATATCATCACACCTCCAGCAAGCAAACAGCTGCTCCTTTACCTTAAGACGTCCGCCTTGGTTCTGGTAAAGAGCTGTGGTCAACTTTAGACTGACGAGTCGTCGGTCCCGCAAGTCCAAGCTGGACTCCACGAGTGTTTACCTTGTCGGTGTCGGTGATACTCGCTTTCATCGGCAAAAGTCGTGGCAGTCGTGGTTTCTTGGCTCAAGATAATTTATTCCAGGAAGGAATAACAAACGCTCGTTCGAGGTGGACTCATAACAGCCTGTTATCAGTCCTTAGCTGAAGACGCAGGTCGTTAGCTCTTGACCAAAACGTACCCAGCTCTTGGGAAAGGTTCACATCTCTTTGAAATTCCCAACAAACTCTCCAAGCGTTCTCGCACAGTAAGAACTTAAAAAGCAGGAACAAAGAGAGGAGTGGACTTGCCTTATCAGGCCCAAGGTCAGCCAGAGCAGAGAGAGCTTTGTTTAGGGAACAGACAGAGAAAGCTGGAGCCTTGTTCATGATTAAACTGTCTTCTTATTTCTAAACAAAACAGTCGGGTCTCTGTGACCCGATATTTCCCTTTAACACAGCAGTGAAACACAGTTTAACTCTCAAAGAATAACACAGCTTAAAAGCACACATCATGAAAATGACAAAAGTTATTCTTTTGATCACATCAGCTTAAAATCAAAGATAGAAATAGTCTCTTATTGGTGACTATGTTATCAGATTATAGCTAAATGAATGATTTTGTAGTAAATGTCTTGCTTTACTGAGAGGTCAGTAAAGGTCATCACTGGACAGTTCAAAGACCTTAATTTGACCCTGGGTAGGTCCACTACATCTCCCCCCTTTTGGAAGCCATCGCCAGTCCTTGGGGATGGGGTCCAACACGAAAGGAAACCTTGAACTGTCTTTGATCTTGAAGTAATCCAGCAAGTGGAAAAGAAAAATCAAAAATTATAATCCCATAAAGTTTTGGAAATTCCATACTGTTCGGAGGTAATCCCATTGCGAAAAGCTTTTAATCCCTCGGAAAACAAAGTCTGTTAACTCTTGGAAAACAAAGTCTGTGATCCTTTGGAAACAAAGTCTTATAATCCACAGCGGTAATTCCACAACGATTAGTTTTGTTGATTGATCAGCAACAATTGTTTTCATAATCAGCATGTAGAGGGGATCCCTCGATTGACGCAGAGGAGGCGACCCTTGGATGAAGGTTGAAGACCAAGCGTTGGAGCTGCAGGTCCCCACATCGAAGGTTGTTGGCTGGTTGGTTTCCAGTCAGTGCCACTCTGGTTCTATGTGTCATGCAATTATGTGGTTTTTTAAGGTGGGCTTATGATTGGGATTTTACATTAAGCCTTACCTATATGCACCTGGTATGTAAGCTATCATGGTTTAGATCAGCTACACTTACCAATTAAGGGGTGGATCAATTCTGTAAATTTAGATATAGGGATTTGTACCTATAAAATTTTGGAGGGCTTCTGTAACGAAGGCCTCTAATTCCAAACTATTCCTCCATTCATTACTTAGTTTAGGTTAAACTAAAATAAAAATGAAATATAGTTTGATCTAAATGTCTGTTGTCTTTTAGACGAACGACGTAGGATTTGGTATTCCTAATAAATTTTGAAGTCTATGGCGAGACTCATCAAAATGAATAGACAATCTAGAATTGAAACGATCGGATCGGTTCAATTTAGAAATTGTGAGGTCAATGTAGTTTATTGTACTTTGAGCAACTTTAAACTACATTGACTCTTCGACGATTGAGATTTAACAAAACGAACTGCATGTTGGCATAGTTAAATCCATATCATTCATTAACCAATGTTAATACAAAACCTTTTTGGCTGGGAGTGTTCAGAACCAAAACAATATCTCAACTAATGACAACAGTAATGACTAAACAACAAGGAAACAACGTTTCACTGCTTCGACACACTCTTGTCGTCAGATTCCAAAATGCAACACACAAGAAAAACAGTCTCAACTTTATGACCGAGGTCAAAATTAAATCTCGTGGATTTAAACGGTTGTTAAGGTTAGTTTTTGTTGTGGGTTTTAGGCTTAGCGTTTCTAAGTTCAAATTGGACAATGCGACTTATAGGGTGGGAAAGTACGGTAGTTTAAACCTGATTAGTTTATTTACTAACTTGTGTTTGGACGACCTTATTATCCCATGAAGTCGGTGTTTGTGAGATCTTTGTCTTTTGTGGAGTCATTGAACGCCTTGTAAGGTTTGATCTGATTTCGATGTACCCATTTAGCAATTGGCTCTTTGCGGCCTTTGCTGATTTTGATTTCGTAGACGACTGAGGACACTTTGTCTGTTATCAGATGAGGTCCAGTCCACCTGGGCATTAGTTTGCGGGCGAGAGTTCCGGTCTCGGACCCTCCTTTCCCGGTTGCTGGAGCGAACGTATAGTACCAGACTCTGTCTCCCACTTGGAGTTCATTGTGAGAGGCCTTCTGGTCATAGTACGCCTTACGTCCTTCAGCGGATCTTTCCAGGTTTTTCTGGGCGAAAGCAAAAGTGTTTCTGAGGTGTACATTCAAATCTTTGTCTTTGGCATGGCCTAACATCACCCCCCTTTGGTCATGGGGGACCACGAACACAGGTGAGGACGTCCGTCCATGGGCACAAGTTAGGATGCCACCGTTTAGTTTAAACTGTTCGCGCAGCTGAGAGAAGACGGTACACAGGAATCGTTTAGGATTTGGCCAACGTATCTTCTTACGTTTACCTCTTTCCGTGTAATTCAGGTGTGTCACAACTGTCGGCGCAGTCGCAGATGTGCCTGATTGTACAGACTGCGACGGGTCACTGTCGTTGCGTGTGTCTTCCCACTTCTTGACTGAAGAGAGGCTCTTTGAGTCTGTAAAAACTATGTCATTTCTGACTAGTTCTAGACACAAATGTCCCTGAACCAAGGTTTCATCGAAAGCTTGGCTGATAGCCGAATTACCTGTCCCAGAGGACAGTACAGCAACCTCGGTGTGGGGTCCTTGGATCTCCACACCTTTCTCTACCTGTGGTAGGTAATGTGAGTTTGCCCCCATCATGTCTGATGAGGGGTCCTCGTAATCTGCAACAATGATGTCCAAGTGACTGTCAGCGTTTGGATGACTGTCATTTTCTGGACTCAGATGCCCTTGAACCAAGGTTTCATCGAAAGCTTGGTTGATTGCCGAATTACCTGTCTCAGAGGACAGTACAGCGTCTTCGGTGTGGGATCCTTGGATCTCAACACCTTTCACTACCTGTGATAGGCAGTGGTCAGGGAGTGCTGAATGTGTCAGCTCACAGAGGAGGTTCTCTTGTTGGGCCAGAGTTTGGTCCAACTTTTGGGTCTCTTCTGTCTCACCTGTAGTTGAAGGTTCACTTACCGGGCTCTCGTCCTCGGATGAGCAGTCCCTTGTGTCCTCTGCGGTACCTGCGGTTAGGCAGTCTGTATCGCAACTAGGAAGCACTTTTATTGGCAGGGGTTTTCTCACTGTGCTCCACATTTTCCGTCGACCATAATCTATAATCGCGTTGAAGCGGTTTATAAAATCTTGGCCAACCAAAAATGGGAATGAGTCAAGTTTAGACACGTACACCGGGTGGCGTAGTGTCATTTCGCCAATCTGCATGTGAACCATAGCCATAGCTGTTAGGGTTGTTCTCGTCTCTGCGAGACCCTGTAGCTCAATAGCACATTTCTCAAAGGGTATTTGCCTGTCAACACCGTTAGCGGCGGTCCTCAGCTCCTCGAACAGCTTGGCCGACATAATAGTTATATCAGAACTGCCATCCAGGAGGGCTTCACGCTCAAGGACACCTTCCAGTGTGATAGGCAGGTAAGCTTTCTTAGCCACCCCCCTTTGTATAAAGTTACACAGAAACCTCACAGGTCTTGTCCCACGTTTCTGTTCACGTGTGACTCTGTCTGTGTAATCTTGTTTACTGTCAGCATCTTGTTGGCTGTCAGCATCATGACCTTCAGGATGTTGTTGTGTATCAGCAATTGGTTTGCTGTCAACATCCATGGCAATGTTGGTAGTAGTGTGCGCTGAGTTATTTGTGTGCTCTGAGTCTTTGTGAAAGACAGTGCTACACATCGCTCCAGGTTGGTCAATGTTGATAGTGTCATTATCAATGATAACGCCACTCATTGTATCAGGTTGGTCAAGCACAGTAACATTCAAATCTACTGACAAACTACTTACTTCCTCTGTCTCTTCCGAGCATAGAGGTGTTGGGCCATTATTCCGGGACATTCGTGACTCTTTGCCTGTCTTGAACTGTTCTGTTCGAGGCGCGGGAGGTGCAGTTCCAAGGCTCGGGGGTGTCTGTTGGGACAACGCATAGTTACATGAGTATAGGTCCCCATCCTTCAATTTCTTTTGAAGTCCACCCACCGATGGACCTTGGTTTTCACCCATCTGGTTCGATCTGAACCGTTGTGGGTCTCTTAGAGAGTGAACACCTACCTTTTGTGGTTCGTTGCTTGTCTCAGATTTTTCAATCTGAGGTGCTTCAGGGGCGGGGCTCCCTTTAAACCATTTTGAGTCACTGTTCCCGCTGGTACCAACTTTTTGTTGTATGTCAGTTTGAAAATCTTGTTCATTCTTGCTAGTATTATCCAACTCTTTTAACAACCGACGCGTGTTCTCCACCACTTCTGAGGTCAGAAGGCCTTTGAGACGATAGTGTTCATTCTCGCTAGTATCATCCCACTCTTTTATCAACCGACGCATGTTCTCTGCCTCTTCTGAGGTCAGAGGACCTTTGAGACGACGGTGTTTATCCTCGCTGTCTATAGGAGAGTGAACCTCTCCTATTTTTTGCGACTGGGATACGACCTTTTGACCTGGGCACACCTCAGAGGGTGTTTTGTTTTGCATGTGAGCCTCAACAGCAGTTACAGCGCACTGTTTCATCACTGATTGTTTAAACTGATGTTGTAGCTCAAGGCCTCTTTTGAGAAGTTTTTCTCTTTGTCGTTTGCTATTGTTGTCACTAACTGTGTGCTCTGAGTTATCCATGTGCTCTGAGTTATCAAAGACAAGGTCACTCAATGTACCAGTTCGGTCATCCTCTGTATCATTCAAGTTTTCAAACAACCAACTTTTGTCCACTATCTCCTCAGAGCTTAGTGGTGCGTTGCCTTTTTCCTGGAACTTCTGTGACCTTTTGCATTTTACATGTTAGAGCAGGTCATAGAAGCATATTACTGTAGAACGTAGTCGGATAGTGGTTCTGTTCAGACCCAAGTTTCTGATCCACGACGAAGTGGACCAGAACCGACGTTGACGCGCTCCGAGAGAGTCCGTGTTTGTTCAACAGCTGCAGTGCTGTGTTACTGAGCGTAACTAAGTTGGCCTGTCTAGGTGTGTTCGCCGCATGTTTCAGAATTTTGGAAAGTTAATTTGTAGCGTCTGAGTTGTTTTAAGAGTCTATAAAGTTGTGGTCTGTTGTGCGAGCTAACGTTAGAGCTACGTGTCCAAGTACACGTTTGTTTATGAGCTGTGATTGGATGAAACGAGAGCTGGGAGCTGTCAATCACTCGTAGCGAACGCTGATTCGCTGTAGTGGGAACGCACGCCGTTGCGACCAACCCACTTTGTCGTCATTTCCGGTACTGCATTGGGCGAAGGTAAGAAAACTTCATTTACCATGAACGCTTGGAATGAACTACAACCGCTGTGATTGATTGGTTGACGTCACGTATCTGTGTAGCGAGCTCCGCCTCGCTCAGCACAGCAGAGCTGGTGACGCGCTGCGTCGACCCGCCTATTTGTGTCGTCATTTCCTGATGCACTTTGAGTGACAAGCAGACCCAGTTCACACACACACGGTGTTTCCGCCCAGTTAGCACAACAGACATAAATACTAGATGTTACACATATTTAGTCTGAGGGGCATTTCAGCTTAAAAATATAGTTTCCAGCTTAGGTTGAGAGGGAAAAGAAATAGGAGGAAAGATTTAAGAAGAAAATTATCCTGAGCATGAGACCAGAGTGACACTTCTCATCCGACTTCTGCTAAAATCCAAGTACGTTTTGTAAACAGCCCTTTACCTTTTGACGACAGCCCGGTAAGAGGGAAGACACCAGCCTTCAGATGCACAGAGTCCTTTAGTCCCAGCACGTCCAAAACTGGTTTTAGTTTACGTTTCAACGTCTCCTGGCTTCCGCGTTGGTCATCAGAGAATATGTCAGCTTCAGGCCTCTGACTTCAAGAAGAGATGTTTCTCAAAGAAAGTTCATTAGGAACTTTGGAGCTTTTGCTCGGGGAACTGGATGGAGGCGTCCATCAGTTCTAGCTGACAAGTTAGTCTTTGGCTCTTGACCAAGCTTGACCAGCTGCAAGGCAGAGAGCTTTCAGGTCTCCGTCCATTCAAACTCTCTGTCCATTCAAAGACTGAAGCGTTTCCGCCCAGTTAGAACTTAAAAAGACAGGAACACAGAGAGGAGTTCACTTGCCTTATCAAACCCAAGGTTACAAGCCAGCAGCAGAGGGAAATGTTTAGGAACAGACAGAGAAAGCTGGAGCCTTGTTCATGATTAAACTGTCTTCTTATTTCTAAACAAAACAGTCGGGTCTCTGTGACCCGCAATTTCACCTTTAACACAGCAGTGAACACAGTTTAACTCTCACAGAATAACACAGCTTAAAAGCACACATCATGAAAATGACAAAAGTTATTCTTTTGATCACATCAGCCTAAAATCAAAGATAGAAATAGTCTCTTATTGGTGACTATGTTATCAGATTATAGCTAAATGAATGATTTTGTAGTAAATGTCTTGCTTTACTGAGAGGTCAGTAAAGGTCATCACTGGACAGTTCAAAAACCTTAATTTGACTCTGGGTAGGTCCACTACAACAGGAAGTGAAGATTCCGACGCGTTGTCTTCCCCAACCCGGTCACTGCACTCCAGGTCCACGTTTTCAGGCTCCGGTTCTGGAGCAGGCAGGTTAGTGCGACGTGCGACCTTCATCGCCGCGGTCCTTGCCATAGATTTGGCCAACGTGTCCGCGCGGCGTTTCCTCACTGTGGCCGTGATTTGACGACAGGGGTCGGGGGATTCCAGCGCCTTCCTCGCGTGCAGTATGCTGGTGAAGATTCTCAGTCGTCCAGGACATAATAAATCAAAAAAGGAGTTCAATACAAGATCAACTGGACTTTATTTGTTACAGAAGGTGTTTCGCTTCTCATCCGAGGAGCTTTATCAATTCAATGAAACAGACTGTGTGCGCGTGGAGTTATAACAGTCTTTGGAGTCACGCACCAACATATGTAAATTGCAAGCTGAGGTAACACATACATGTAAATTGACAGATCACACCTTAACAGTAGGGGGTTCCCTTGAAGTCTCTGACAGAAGACACACAACTGTATGTAAATTGACAAAAAACACCTCACAACCCAACAACAGAGGTTTCTCAAAAAACTTTGCTAGTCTAATTCACAGACAAGACACCTCTGCTCCCATCCGGTGTAAAACGTTTGGGAATCAGCCCCAAAACTGAGTTATAAGTCTTGGAAAGTTGAAATCTCAGACCTCCTCCTCTGTTAAGAGAAGGTTTTTCTCTCTTAACATAAACAGCTTCCTTCACACCCCTCTCAAACCATCTGTGCTCTCGGTCCAAAATTTGCACATTCTGGTCCTCAAATGAGTGATCCTTGTCTGTGAGATGGAGGTGAACAGCTGAGTTTTGTCCAGAGGAGGTTGCTCTCCTGTGTTGGGACATTCTTCTGTGGATGGGCTGCTTAGTTTCTCCAATGTAGCGGTCTGGGCAGTCCTCGCTGCACTGGACTGCGTACACTACACCACTCTGTTTGTGTGTGTGTGGGGGGTTTGTCCTTAGGGTGGACCAGCCTCTGTCTGAGAGTCCTGCTGGGTTTGAAATGTACTGGGATGTTGTGTTTGTTGAAAATCCTTCTGAAATTCTCTGAGACTCCAGCAACATAAGGAATGACAATGTTTTTTCGTCTGTTAGCCTTTTTCTGTTCATTGTTGTGTTTAGCAGATTTCCTTGCTGACTTGACAAAAGCCCAGTTGGGATATCCACATGTTTGCAACAATTTTTTGATGTGTTTTTGTTCCTTTTTCTTCCCTTCTGTCCTTGTGGGGATGTGTTCTGCCCGATGCTGCAAGGTTCTGATGACATAAAGTTTGTGCTCCAGTGGATGGTGAGAGTCAAACAGAAGATACTGGTCTGTGTGGGTTGGTTTTCTGTAAATTTCAATGTTGAGACTGTCCTCTCCTTTTTGATTTTTTGATTCCTCGCGTGCAGGATCCCTAGGCAGACAGGACAGGCCTCGTGGGTGTCCGTCGTCGAAAAGGAGTAGCCACAACCGCTGGGGCATGGGCGCGAGCGAGGACTCGTCATCCTGGTTTTCTTCTTCCTTGTCCTCCGCTTTCCCTTCTCGGGAGCCATGTCCGGAGACGAGAAGAGTAGACGTTGGTCCTAGTTTCCCTTTGTTCGAAGCCGTCTTCTCCGTCATCTTGCTATCGCTAGTAGACTGCTAGTAGATTAGCAGAAGGTTGTGACGCAGTTAGCGTCGTCGAGCGAAGCTGCGGGAGAGAAGAAAAACTTCGTGGTAAATAGAAAAATGCTGGACTAGCTTTCGCCAGCCCAGCAGTACGCAGGAAAATTGTCTCTGTACGCTCAGTGTAGGGAGAAAGCTCACCTCAATCAAGCGACGCGACAACAGAGAGGTCCCGCGATGTTAAGGTGTTTCAGCGAGGTGAAGGGCAAAAAAGAGAAAGATGGAGGGGCGTCAGTCGCTTAAGTACCTGAAAGGCGGTACCTCTGACGCGGGGTGACGCCCCCTGCCGCAAAAGGCGTGATTGTATTCAGGTAATCGCGCGGGGGCGCAATTCCCATAGCAAGTATGTTGCACCGAGAGACCGAACTGAAAGGGAACAAAGGGTATTTCCAATTCCCCCTCTTCACTCTGCAACGAGGGGAAAAAAAGAACATAGACAACAGATTACTATCTCTACTAATAGTAATAAGACGTGCAAAAATGCACCACAGTGATTCTTATAATTTGTATGATTTAGATAAAATTAATTTAGATTCTGCCTTAAATATTCTATATTTTGTTTTAATCAAACTGTTTATGGAAGAAAAATATTGCCATAAATGCATATGTTTTGAAATAATGCATTTAATTTGATCAAATTTAGATCTCACTTGATTATTAAAAGTTTTAGCAGCCCAAGGAAAACATTATTTTCAGGAGATACCGCTGAAAGCAAACAAATAAGGATAAACACCTTGAAACTGACATAAAATGTGTGTTATATAACCAGAACTTACTCTGTGCCTTTCATTTTTCTTTAACTATCATTTCTTCTTCTTCATCTCTCTCGACCTTTATGTGGCATGTGCCCATTTCTCATATACTGTATGTATATTTGTCTTCCAGCTTACAGTATTCAGGTGGAATGAAAGATTTGAGATGATAACAGTAATTAGACGCCCCCACATTGATACTCAGAACAAGACATTTTGTCCCTGCACCATCATAGGCAGATGCAGAAGCATTAATTATAGTTATCAGAAGACAGACTCTGTTAAATCAGGGTGATAATATTCTGTTTTCATGTTGTTAATGTGACAACAGAAGATCAAAGTACAGTTCTGGACAAATGTTAAAACAGCTGGGCTTAAAGGAATGCATTAGAAAGGATTTTCTGTATGTTGGTGCGTTTGTAATTTTATTTTATTTTTGTTTAAAAAATCTATGAGCTTGTGTTTGTTTTTATAGCTCGTCATTGCATGTTTATGTAAAAATCTTGGATATGCATAGTTTGAAAGGTGGGTCATTGGCCATTCGCTTGATTTGTGCACAAATAGCTCATGAAATTAAAAGACTATTAATTTTTAATTTAGGCACCTCATTTAATGGTAACGCCCACACAGCTATTCTTGTGACATTCAAATAGGCAACTTTGAAATGCTGTGATTTTATCATGTTACTTTAGCTTATAAGGCTGTACATAATTTGGAATTTGCTATGTTTATCACACTTAATTATAATTATTGTCAGATAAAATCACAAAACAGGAATGAAAACACATTATACAAAGCTTACTTTTAATTAATGCTTGTTCAATTTGAAATATAGTAGTACAATTGTAATTACAAAATACAAAACAAATGCTATTAGAATGTGTGTTAGGTTTTATAAATAAAAAAATGTGGAAGTATGTTCATGTAGACATTCTAATATTTCTTTGGCAGAAAATGTGCAGTTTATAGAGCTGTTGCTTCTCAGTGAGAAGGTTGCCAGATCAAATCCCAGCTGGGGACCATTCTGGTTGGAGTTTGCTTTTTTTTCTGTGTGCATATGTGGGTTTTCTCTGGGTACTCCAGTTTTCTCCTTTTAACTTTTACAGAAAGCAAAATGTTTAAGGTTGTGATGTTGAAGGTGTTACACAGAGGCTGTGCACTTCCTCACTTCACCATATGTTTCATCCTCTCATTTTTTAAATTCCTGTTACAATTGGTCTTTACATCTTGCCATAATGGAAATTTTGTTCCACGGCGCATATATTAACGTTCAACGAGTGAAAAAATAACCGAAACAGTACGGAGGTGGACCGAACCAAACGTGCTGTACCGAAACGGTTCGGTACACCCACTACAACCGTTACATGCCTAATATATA
>JBBPBX010080059.1:0-16252 GCA_038048925.1 Garcialebias charrua
CGTACAGCTCCAACCACTTCATCAAGTTTGCGGACGACACAACAGTGGTAGGTCTCATCAGCAACAATGATGAGACGGACTACAGGAACGAGGTGAGCCGCTTGGCCTTGTGGTGCGGACACAACAATCTCACTCTCAACGTGGAGAAGACAAAGGAGATTGTCGTGGACTTCAGGAAGAGGGATGCACAACATGCCCCTCTGACCATCAACAGCACCGCAGTGGAGAGAGTGGACAGCACCAAGTTCCTGGGAGTGCACGTCTCAAAGGACCTGTCCTGGAGCAGGAACACTGCAGCACTGGCCAAGAAGGCTCACCAGCGCCTCTACTTTCTCCGCAAGCTGAAAAGGGCTGGAGCTTCAACCCCCATCATGTGCACCTTCTACAGAGGTGCCATAGAAAGTGTCCTGACCAGCTGCATCACTGTGTGGTTTGGTGCATGTACTGCATCATGCCGCAAGAGCCTCCAGCGCATCGTGAGAGCAGCTGAGAAGATCGTCGGCACCTCCTTGCCCTCACTGCAGGACTTACACAGCAAACGCCTCACTCGGAAAGCCCTCTGCATGGCAGGTGATCCCACACACCCACTACACAGCTGCTTCAGACTGCTGCCATCAGGGAGGAGACTGAGGAGTCTCCAGGCTCGAACCAGCAGACTGAGAGACAGCTCTGTTCATCAGGCAGTCAGAATGCTAAACACTCTGCCTGCTCTGCCTCCCCTCCCATTTGAACTGCCTTAACACAAAAAACTTTCTCACACATTACCACTCAACACAAAGTTTTTAACACTGGACTCTGTGTCATCAAACGGGTTATTCACTAAACTCTCGGTCATGTGCTCATTCAGTTTGCACTACTTCTCATATTTGCACTAATGTTTGTATTACATTACTGCCTATAGTCATACTACTGTTTACATTCACTGTTTACATTTATTAATACGGTTTACATTTACTACTACTGCTTTACATTTATTACTACTGTTTACATTTACACTACTTTTATCTATACTACTGCAGATACATATATAGCATTCTCTGACTAGCCTTATCTAAGGATGCCAAATGTGCCTTATGTGCCTCACTGCATATGCCACTTTGCCTCTATACCAACATCAACTACCTCATACATATACTGTGTACATTAACTTATATGCTGCTGTGCCACTCTTTGCAAATGTCAATGCTAGAACCTTCAGTTTATTTTATAGATATACTTTTTATACTTTTTATACTACTATGTAAAAACTCAGGACAGTATTACACTTTTATTATTTCATTTTATGCTTATGTTCATTGGGTGTTTGGTGTTTCAGGGGTGTTTGGTGTTTCAGTGTTGGTGTAAATTTTCATACTTTTATACTATTATGAAAAACTCAGGACAGTGTTACACTTTTACTATTTTATGCTTATGTTTATTAAATGTTTTAGTGTTTAGATGGTTACTGTTGCACCGAGGGACTGAGAGAAACGCAATTTCGGTCCTGTGTATGTCCTGTACATATTGCAGTTCTGACAATAAAGTTGACTTTGACTTTGACTTTTGACTTTGAAATACAAAAACTGCTTACTGAAAAAATTAAAAAGTACATTGTTATCAAAAATTCAAATATTTATCATCTTTAATAATTCATTCTTTTCTTCAGACGAACTATTTATAATAAATATAATAATTATTTTGGCAAAATATTATATACACAAAATTAAGTGGAATGAAAAAATACCCTCTTTTAATAATTTAAAAGAAACTGACCTAAAAATATATATTGCCTCTATTGAAAAGCTTAATTTTAACAATAAAAAACTTGTAAGAACAAAAACTCTTATTCAGAAATTTAAATTGATCCCATAAGCAGACTCCTTTGTTGTTTTGTTGTTTACCAGTAGTATTCTTTTTCTCTTTGTATTGTATTTATTGGTTTTTTGTTTCAGACCCTCTGCAATTTTACTTGAATTTATTTTGTATATTTGTTGAGATACATTTATATTTGGTTAAGAAATGTGAGGCCTAGTTTAATAGGATCTGTGATAGTTATGCATCTTTTTTTGTGTATGTGTATTTTGTTGCTTTTGGTTTGGAAGATCTTTGTAATGTTGTCTGGTTGAAATAAAGTTTATTACAAAAAAAAGAAGATTTTATTACTTCCGCTTTCGGCTAAATAACGTTTTTTTTTATCACAGATTTTGCCAAAATAAAATGTATTTATTTAAAATGAGAAATCTTTCGATTAAAAAAATCTAAACTTTAAAATAATGATTATCATTTCTACAATAATGATAATAATAATGAATTCAATTTATAACGCACTTTTCATTAATAAAAATCTCAAAGTGCTACACGGTGCAACAGAAATTAAATGTCAATAAAACAAGTAATAGAACAAGTAAAATCAATAACAGTATCAACTAAGATCAAAAGTAGAATCATGAGGAGGCAGAGTATGCTCGGTTGAAAAGAAAGGTCTTCAAGCCGCTCTTAAAGTCAACCACAGACTGTGGGACCCTCAGACAGTCAGGAAGAGAGTTCCACAGGCGGGGGGCAGCCACACTGAAAGCCCGGTCTCCCATGGTCCTTAATTTGGTTCTCGGAATGTGAAGGAGATTACTGTTCTGTGACCGCAGCGACCGGGTGGATGAGTGTGGAATAAGAATATCCTTCAGATAATCTGGTGAAGTTCCATGTAAGCATTGATGTGTAATGAGAGCAGTTTTGTACTGAATTCTGTAGGCGACAGGAAGCCAATGAAGGTTATGAAGAATGGGCGTAATATGTTCAAATTTACGAACTCGCAACAAGATCCTTGCAGCACTGTTTTGAATATATTGAAGTTTCTGAAGGGTTTTGCCAGGGATTTCAATAAACAGGGAGCTGCTACAGTTTCTACAGAAGATGTAAAGATTAAAAAAATGTTAAATTGCAGGAATTTTGAAACTTCCATTCATCTAAAAACAGTTAATTACCTTAAAAATATTTCTACGTGATTAAACCTTTTCTACATATTGTACAATAAAATACTTTCTGAATATTACCTTTTCGATAAACGACTAAAAGAACATTAAACACACACAAAAAAATCAGCATATATTTAGGAAGGATGTCGGACAAAAATAAACAGATCAAATATCAGAATCAGAATAATCTTTATTGACATTGCACCAAGGTACAACAGGAACATGTAGCACAGTCGTCTGAAAGATGGACTAAATATAGCAACATATCAATGAAACGGGGGGGTCACGTGACCAGAATCCAAGATGGCAGCACAGTGAATAACTCCTAGGATAGTGTTCGAAATATCCCTTTAAAACCCTTGTAAAAGCCGTAAGTAAGGCTCGAAAGATAAAGCATTGATATGTCCAAAGCTTCGTCCGTGAAACAGTGCGAAATTTTTTCAAAAAGATGCAAGACAACCACCAAAACAACACCGAGTTCATCGTGCGCTGAAGACGTTAACATGGCTAGCATAGCTGAAGTGCTAGAGGAGCTAAAATTACTCCGGTCAGATTTTGGAGTCAAGCTGGACAGTATTGATGAAAGGCTGACCGGAATGGCGAGCGCTATGGGTACACTGGAAGCTAAAGTGTCAGAGGTAAAACAAGACTTAATAGACCAGGTGGCTCATATGGAGGAGGCGGAGGCCCGCATAACCGAACTGGAAAGCTCGTGCGAAAAAGCAGAAACATCGCTAACTTCAGCTATGAAACGAATCCAGCTCCTTGAGGCCAAAACAGATGACCTAGAAAACCGAGGAAGGCGAAAGAATCTGCGTGTTTTTGGCATTCGAGAAGGAGCAGAGGGAAAACAACCACTTTTCAACTTTATTAGCAACATGCTACCGAAGTGGCTGGAGCTAGCACCGGACAAGTCATTCACACTGGAGCGAGTGCACCGCACGCCGCCCTCCGGGAAACCAAAACAGGACAGAGCGGTTCTGATTCGCTTCCTAAAGTTCCCGGAGAAGGAATTTGTGTACCAAGAGGCAAGGAAAAGAGAGATTCTACAAGATGGGGCCAAAATCACGTTTGCACAGGATCTATCGGCGGAGACGATACGGATTAGACGCGGGTTTCAACCGGTGGTGGAGCTGTTTATTGACATCTGTGCATTCCGCGGATTCCAACACAACCCCTGCAAACTTTGGATCCTTCACGGTGGAAAAATTCATCTCTTCTCAACACCCCAAGAAGCTGAGAAATTTTGCAAGACTCTTCCAAAATAAAACACAGCGGATGCTTCTGATCAGTGAGTCATGAAAGGCAAACTGTGTGTGGCTGTTCCTGCTGAACTGATCATCGACCGAAGCAGAAGCAAGATAAGTTCCCAATAAATGTGCAGTTCATATAAACACAGCTGATTGCTTTTAAGTATTCAACATTCTAAGTCTAATTTGAACTGTTTTGAAATTAATGTTAAAAGTTAAGCCTTACATAAGCTATTATCATTATATCAAGGGCTAATGGTATTATCCATCCATCCATCCATCCAT
Source organism: Garcialebias charrua (assembly GCA_038048925.1). Classification (NCBI taxonomy): domain Eukaryota; kingdom Metazoa; phylum Chordata; class Actinopteri; order Cyprinodontiformes; family Rivulidae; genus Garcialebias; species Garcialebias charrua. Next base: position 4,487 of record JBBPBX010080059.1, read on the forward strand.
TTTCGTCCGCTTATCCGGGGTCGGGTCGCGGGGGTAGCAGCCTAAGTAGGGAGGCCCAGACTTCCCTCTCCCCAGCCACTTGGAGCAGCTCCTCTGGGGGAATCCCAAGGCGTTCCCAGGCCAGCCGAGAAACATAGTCCCTCCAGCGTGTCCTGGGTCTTCCTCTGGGTCTCCTCCCGGTGGGACATGCCCGGAACACCTCACCAGGGAGGCGTCCAGGAGGCATCCTAACCAGATGCCCGAGCCACCTCAACTGGCTCCTCTCGATGTGGAGAAGCAGCGGCTCTACTCCGAGTCCCTCCCGGATGACTGAGCTTCTCACCCTATCTCTAAGGGAGAGTCCAGACACCCTGCGGAGAAAACTCATTTCAGCCGCTTGTATCCGAGATCTCGTTCTTTCGGTCACAACCCAAAGCTCATGACCATAGATGAGGGTGGGAACGTAGATCGATCGGTAAATTGAGAGCTTTGCCTTTCGACTCAGCTCTCTCTTCACCACGACAGACCGGTACAGCGCCCGCTTCACTGCGGATGCTGCACCTATCCGCCTATCGATCTCACGCTCCAGTTTTCCCTCATTCGTGAACAAGACCCCGAGATACTTAAACTCCTCCACTTGGGGCAGGACCTCCTCCCCGACCCGGAGAGGGCATGCTACCCTTTTCCGGCTCAAGACCATGGCCTCGGATTTGGAGGAACTGATCCTCATCCCGGCCGCATCACACTCGGCTGCAAACCGCTCCAGCGAAAGCTGTAGATCACGATCTGATGAAGCCAATAGGACCACATCATCTGCAAAAAACAGAGAAGCGATTCTAAGGCCACCAAAACGGATCCTCTCAACACCTTGGCTGCGCCTAGAAATTCTGTCCATAAAAGTTATGAACAGAATCGGTGACAAAGGGCAACCTTGGCGGAGTCCAACTCTCACTGGAAACGAGCCTGACTTACTGCCGGCAATGCGGACCAAGCTCTGACACCGGTCGTACAGGGACCTAACAGCCCATATCAATGGGCAGCACGGTGGCACAACTGGTAGAGCTGCTGCCTCTCAGCGAGAAGGTTGCCGGTTCAAATCCCGGTCCGGGGCCTTTCTGGGTGGAGTTTGCATGTTCTCCCCGTGCATGCGTGGGTTTCCTCCGGGTACTCCGGTTTCCTCCCACAGACCAAAAAACATGCTTGTTAGGCTGATTGGTGACTCTAAATTGACCCTAGGTGTGAGTGTGAGAGTGGATGGTTGTTTGGTGTGAGTGAGACAGGTCCCTCTTGTAAATGAGTCCCCGTGACTCAACGAGGCTAGCCTGTATAAATAAAGGTTGAATGAATGAATGAATGGGCTTGGTACCCCATACTCCCGGAGTACCCTCCACAGAACCCCCCGAGGGACACGGTCGAATGCCTTTTCCAAGTCCACAAAACACATGTAAATTGGTTGGGCAAACTCCCACGCGCCCTCCAGGATCCTGCTGAGGGTGTAGAGCTGGTCCAGTGTTCCACGACCAGCACGAAAACCACACTGCTCCTCCTGAATCCGAGGTTCGACTATCCGACGGACCCTCCTCTCCAGAACCCCTGAATAGACCTTACCAGGGAGGCTTAAGAGTGTGATCCCCCTATAGTTGGAACACATCCTACGGTCCCCCTTTTTGAATAGGGGAACCACCACCCCAGTCTGCCAATCCAAGGGAACTGCCCCCGATGTCCACGCGATATTGCAGAGTCGCGTAAGCCAACACAACCCCACAACATCCAGAGCCCTAAGGAACTCCGGACGAATCTCATCCACCCCCGGAGCCCTGCCACCGCAGAGCTTTTTAACCACCTCGGTGACCTCAGCACCAGAGATTGGAGAGCCCGACCCAAAGTCCCCAGGCTCCGCTTCCTCAGTGGAAGACGTGCCAGTAGGATTGAGGAGGTCTTCGAAGTATTCCGCCCACCGACTCACAACATCCCGAGTTGAGGTCAACAGCACGCCATCCCCACCATAAATGGTGTTGGTCGCGTACCGCTTTCCCCCCCTGAGACGCCGGATGGTGGACCAGAATCGCCTCGAAGCCGTACGGAAGTCATTCTCCATGGCCTCTCCGAACTCCTCCCACGCCCGAGTTTTTGCCTCAGCAACCACCCGAGCCGCATGCCGCTTGGACTGTCGGTACCTATCTGCTGCTTCCGGGGTCCCACAGGCCAAAAAGGCCCAATAGGACTCCTTCTTCAGCATGACAGCATCCCTCACCGCCGGTGTCCACCACCGGGTTCGAGGGTTGCCACCACGACAGGCACCAACAACCTTGCGGCCACAACTCTGATAAGCTGCCTCGACAATAGAGGCGCGGAACATGGTCCACTCGGACTCAATGTCCCCCGCCTCCCTCTTACGTCTTACGGGAGACTCTGCCAGACGTTCCCAGCAGACCCTCACAATACGTTTGGGTCTGCCAGGTCTGACCGGCATCCTCCCCCACCATCGGAGCCAACTCACCACCAGGTAGTGGTCAGTGGACAGCTCCGCCCCTCTCTTCACCCGAGTGTCCAGGACATGCGGCCGCAGATCAGATGAGACGACAACAAAGTCGATCATCGAACTGCGACCTAGGGTGTCCTGGTGCCAAGAGCACATATGTACACCCTTATGCCTGAACATGGTGTTCGTTATGGACAATCCATGACGAGCACAGAAGTCCAATAACAGAACACCACTCGGGTTCAGATCAGGGGGGCCGTTCCTCCCAACCACACCCCTCCAGGTCTCACTGTCATTGCCCACGTGAGCGTTGAAGTCCCCCAGTAGAACAAGGGAGTCCCCAGGAGGCGCACTCTCCAATACCCCCTCCAAGGACTCCAAAAAGGGTGGGTAATCTGCGCTGCCGTTTGGCGCATAGGCACAAACAACAGTCAGAGCCCGTCCCCCCACACGTAGGCGAAGGGAGGCTACCCTCTCGTTCACCGGGGTGAACCCCAACGTACAGGCACCAAGATGGGGGGCAACAAGTATGCCCACTCCTGCTCGGCGCCTCTCACCAGGGGCAACTCCAGAGTGGAAGAGTGTCCAACCCCTCTCAAGGAAACTGGTTCCAGAGCCAGAGCCATGCGTTGAGGTGAGTCCGACTATTTCTAGCCGGAACCTCTCAACCTCACACACTAGCTCAGGCTCCTTCCCCACCAGAGAGGTGACATTCCATGTCCCAATGGCCAGCTTCTGTAGCCGAGGATCAGACCGCCAGGGTCCCCGCCCTCGGCCACCACCCATCCCACATTGCACCCGACCCCTTTGGCCCCTCCCATAGGTGGTGAGCCCATGGGAAGGGGGACCCACGTCTCCTCTTCGGGCTGTGCCCGGCCGAGCTCCATGGGTAAAAGCCCGGCCACCAGGCGCTCGCCAACGTGCCCCACCTCCGGGCCTGGCTCCAGAGTGGGGCCCCGGTGACCCGCGTCCGGGCGAGGGAACATTCTGTCCAATTATTGTACTCATCATTGGGGTCTATTAGTATTATTTTAGTTTATAATTAGTAGACACTGTGTGGAGTTCGGGGGAGGTCACGTTGACTAGTTGCTCCCCAGAAGTGTGGATCAACGTCCTCCAGATATTTGGTTCAAGGGGGGGAGGGGGGTGGCATTTCAGCCAAGAAATGCTAAGGTTCAGTTGGGGATCGTTTATGACTAGTTCTGTATTTTGTTTGAGTGAATGTGTGTGCAAATCTGCATTTTCAGTACTATCTTTACTTACTTTATTTACTTTACTTTAGTATAACAATAAAATAATCTGATATGGAGAAAACAACCAAAGGAACTATTTTGAATATCAAAATTACAAGTTGGAATGTCAGAGGAATAAGAAAGCTAACTAAAGTTAAACAAGTATTAGATCGCCTAAAATATTTGAAATCTAAAATAGTTTTTCTACAAGAAACTCACTTGATTGAATCAGAAATACATCGGATAACCAAAAGATGGCAGGGTCAGGTGTATCATTCTTCCTTTACCAGTCACGCCAGAGGAGTTATCATTCTTATACATAAGTCAATACCATTTCAAACTATAAGGTCAATTAAGGATCCATATGGGAGATATATTATTTTACAGGGACATATTGCAACATTAAAATTAAATTTGATAAATATTTATGGGCCTAACAATGATAACCCATCCTTTTATGAAAATTTATTCTTAACATTGTCAACCCTGGACGGACATTACTGTATATCATAGGAGGAGACTTCAATTGCACCCTAAACCCAGTTTTGGATAAATCTACTCAAATTGACACCAGTCACCCACAAACCAGGAAAATACTCCTTAACTATATAAAAGATTTAAGAATAAATGAAGTATGGAGAACAAAAAACCCAAATAACAGGGAATTTTCATGTTATTCAAGCACACATCAAACCCACTCGCGTATTGATTATTTTCTCATTTCCGTGGACTTATTGCCTCATGTGGAGAACTGCTGGTATAATAATATTGTAATTAGTGATCATGCCGCAGTGTCCCTGGAAATTAAAGTTAATAAGATTGATCAAGGGGTGACAAGATGGAGGATGCAAACACTCCTGCTAAAAGACTCAAAGTTTGTTACATTTATAGAAACATGCATTGATAAATATTTTGAAACAAATAAAGATGAAACTACAGCTAGTATTAGATGGGAAGCTTTTAAAGCTTATATTGGAGGAGAAATGATCAGCTATAACAGTAAAAAAAAAACAATATAACCAAGAACTCAAATCATTAGAGCAACAAATTAAATCCAACGAAACAGAACTCTATCAGAGCAATGGCCCTCATTCACGAACCGTTCGTACGCACAGATTTGTTCTTAAACTGTGCGTACGAGTGATTTAGGATCATTTGTGGCATTCAACAATGTTTTCGTATCCTACGATTTTTTTCAGATACGAACAAAATTTACGAGTGGTCCGGACCTGTCGTATAATTTAGGAGCGTCAGTCTGCTGTCATCCAGACGGATCTTCTCCACGAATAACTTCATATTTCGTTATTTAGAAAATATTTTGGGTTTAAAAAAATCACGCACCATAATTATTCTTGACAATAGGTTATTCTGTTTGAATTAGAATTATAATTTTAAGTTTAATTTGTCTGGTGTGTCGCGCAGGCTTCAGTGAGTCGTGCGCTCCCCTTGGTCATCAAAGCCGCTCCTCATATTAACACCCAGGTACATAAAATCCCCATACACCGCCGCAGAACAAGTACGAATTAAGACTGATCTTGTGCCAAACACCATCGGAGCAATTGATTATTATATCTGATTCGAAATATAACCTGCAGAATGTGGTTGCGCGCTGACCAGGAGGTGCGCGCATGACCCATTTGTGCTGCAAAACATGTTGGCACGCGTCTTGCAGCGTGGCATTTATTGTCCACCATCTCAGACTATTCCTTGACCACCTCCTGTCCGTGCTGCGGCGAGACGTTTGTTTGAAGCCATTTTCAGATCAAACCATTTATTCTTGATTTCTGATACTGTACGACCCACGGGAGACAAAACATATGCACTACAATATTAATATGAAGTTAACTGTAGTTTCGAGACATTTTAAAATGCTTCTGTTCAAAAACACATCCGACACTTGCGGGGGGGGGGGTAGCGGTGCGCCACGGCTCTTCTGAATAAGTGAAACTATAATGTAACACAGTACACTAAAATTAAAGATATTTGACCATCCGACACTTGCGGGGGGGGGGTAGCCACAGCGCGACTGAGAGCAGATCTCCGAACGCGTGAAGTTCCTCCTTTTACTTCTTGAGTTTGAATGAATGGACACTTCCTGCTGTCAGAAGGCAGGAAACGTGGCCTTATATGGTGTTTTGAGGGGTGGGAATTATGTAAATAACCTCTCGCGTGCACGCGCAGCTGTTTAGAACAGGTGGGATTCATCATATTTACGCAACCCATTTACACACGTTTCCTCAGGATAGAAGACTTTGTTGAATCTGACGTGGCATGTTCGTACGAACGCTTTGTACGAACAAAAGTAGGAGAAATTTAGGATAAAAATACGAACATTTTCGTGAATGAGGGCCAATGATCCTACGAAATTACATAAACTGACTATTTTAAGAACCAAATATGATAAATTAACAACAGAAAAAGTGGCAAAAAACTTAATGTGGACTAAACAAACATTTTATGATCAAGGATGTAAGGGGTTATGAGGAGGTCAATATTAATACTGACCTCTTTACCTTAATTAATTTATTCAGATTGAATAGTAATTTCACGGATTCTCTTCTTTTTCAGTTTACCCAATATTTCTGTGATCTTTATGATGGATAAATAAACAGAGCCATTAAGTGACAATGGACGTTGACTTAGTTTGATATGTCAAAGAGACACTATCATTTATTTAAAATAAATCAACTAAATTAACACCATTACACTTGATTGACATGATTTCACTTTCTTTCAAATTAATACGTCAGCACACTTAAATTTAACACAACAGACTTCAATATTGGATGTTAACATATTTAGTCTGTGGGCTCTTCAGCTTAATATAGTTTCCAGCTTAGAATTGAGGGAAAAAGATAGGAGGAAAGATTTAAGAAGAATTGGGAGGTTAAGAGAGGAAGTTTATCTTGCATTTATGAAACCAGATGACACTCTTCCGTACGCGTCCAGCTAAGATATCATCACACCTCCAGTAAGCAAACAGCTGCTCCTTTACCTTAAGACGTCCGCCTTGGTTCTGGCAAAGAGCTGTGGTCAGCCTTGGACTGACGAGTCGTCGGTCCCGCAAGTCCAAGCTGGACTCCAGACGTGTTTACCTTGTCGGTGTCGGTGATACTCGCTTTCGTCGGCAGAAGCCGTGACAGTCGTGGTTTCTTGGCTCAAGATAATTTATTCCAGGAAGGAATAACAAAGTTGGAGCTTATGCTTGTTCGAAGTGGACTCATAACAGCAAGTCATCAGTCCTTAGCTGAAGACGCAGGTCGTTAGCTCTTGACCAAACGTACCCAGCTCTTTGGGAAAGGTTCACATCTCTTTGAAATTCCCAGCAAACTCTGAAGCGTTCTCGCACAGTTAGAACTTAAAAAGCAGGAACAAAGAGAGGAGTGCACTTGCCTTATCAGGCCCAAGGTTACAGCCAGAGCAGAGGGAGATTTGTTTAGGAAAAGACAGAGAAGCTGGAGCCTTGTTCATGAAAAACAACGGATTAAACTGTCTTCTTATTTCTAAACAAAACAGTCGGGTCTCTGTGACCCGAGATTTCACCTTTAACACCGCAGTGAACACAACTCTTAAAGAATAACACAGCTTAAAAGCACACATCATGAAAATGACAAAAGTTATTCTTTTGATCACATCAGCCTAAAATCAAAGATAGAAATAGTCTCTTTTTGGTGACTATATTTATCAGATTATAGCTAAATGAATGATTTTGTAGTAAATGTCTTGCTTTACTGAGAGGTCAGTAAAGGTCATCACTGGACAGTTCAAAAGTACACAGGTGTCTTAAAAGTGGACAAGGTCATGCCCACTACATCTCCCCCCTTTTGGAAGCCATCGCCAGTCCTTGGGGATGGGGTCCAACACGAAAGGAAACCTTGAACTGTCTTTGATCTTGAAGTAATCCAGCAAGTGGAAAAGAAAAATCAAAAATTATAATCCCATAAAGTTTTTGGAAATTCCATACTGTTCGGAGGTAATCCCATTGCGAAAAGCTTCTAATCCTTTGGAAAACAAAGTCTGTTAACTCTTGGAAAACAAAGTCTGTGATCCTTTGGAAAACAAAGTCTTATAATCCACAGCGGTAATTCCACAGCAGTAATTCCACAACGATTAGTTTTGTTGATTGATCAGCAACAATTGTTTTCATAATCAGCATGTAGAGGGGATCCCTCGATTGACGCAGAGGAGGCGACCCTTGGATGAAGGTTGAAGACCAAGCGTTGGAGCTGCAGGTCCCCACATCGAAGGTTGGTGGCTGGTTGGTTTCCAGTCAGTGCCACTCTGGTTCTATGTGTCATGCAATTATGTGGTTTTTTAGGTGGGCTTATGATTGGGATTTTACATTAGCCTTACCTATATGCACCTGGTATGTAAGCTATCATGGTTTAGATCAGCTACAATTACCAATTAAGGGGTGGATCAATTCTGTAAAATTAGATATAGGGATTTGTACCTATACAATTTTGGAGGGCTTCTGTAACGAAGGCCTCTAATTCCAAACTATTCCTCCATTCATTACTTAGTTTAGGTTAAACTAAAATAAAAATGAAATATAGTTTGATCTAAATGTCTGTTGTCTTTTAGACGAACGACGTAGGATTTGGTATTCCTAATAAATTTTGAAGTCTATGGCGAGACTCATCAAAATGAATAGGTAATCTAAAATAGAAACGATCGAATCGGTTCAATTTAGAAATTGTGAGACCAGTGTAGTTTATGGTACCTCGAGTAGCTTTAAACTACATCGACTCTTCGACGATTGAGATTTAACAAACGAACTGCATGTTGGCATAGTTAAATCCATATCATTCATTAACCAATGTTAATACAAAACCTTTTTGGCTGGGAGTGTTCAGAACCAAACAGTATCTCAACTAATGACAACAGTAATGACTAAACAACAAGGAAACAACGTTTCACTGCTTCGACACACTCTTGTCGTCAGATTCCAAAGTGCAACACACAAGCAAAACAGGTCTCAACTTTATGACCGAGGTCAAATTAAATCTCGTGGATTTAAACGGTTGTTAAGGTTAGTTTTTTGTTGTGGGTTTTAGACTTAGCGTTTCTAAGTTCAAGTTAGACAATGCGACTTATAGGGTGGGAAATATGGTAGTTTAAACCTGATTAGTTTATTTACTAACTTGTGTTTGTACGACCTTATTATCCCATGAAGTCGGTGAGTTTGTGAGATCTTTGTCTTTAGTGGAGTCATTGAACGCCTTGTAAGGTTTGATCTGATTTCGATGTACCCATTTAGCAATTGGCTCTTTGCGGCCTTTGCTGATTTTGATTTCGTAGACGACTGAGGACACTTTGTCTGTTATCAGATGAGGTCCAGTCCACCTGGGCATTAGTTTGCGGGCGAGAGTTCCGGTCTCGGACCCTCCTTTCCCGGTTGCTGGAGCGAACGTATAGTACCAGACTCTGTCTCCCACTTGGAGTTCATTATGAGAGGCCTTCTGGTCGTAGTACGCCTTGCGTCCTTCAGCGGATTTTTCCAGGTTTTTCTGGGCGAAAGCAAAAGTGTTTCTGAGGTGTACATTCAAATCTTTGTCTTTGGCATGGCCTAACATCACCCCCCTTTGGTCATGGGGGACCACGAACACAGGTGAGGACGTCCGTCCATGGGCACAAGTTAGGATGCCACCGTTTAGTTTAAGCTGTTCGCGCAGCTGAGAGAAGACGGTACACAGGAATCGTTTAGGTTTTGGCCAACGTATCTTCTTACGTTTACCTCTTTCCGTGTAATTCAGGTGTGTCACAACCGTCGGCGCAGTCGCAGGTGTGTCTGATTGTACAGACTGCGACGGGTCACTGTCGTTGTGTGTGTCTTCCCACTTCTTGACTGAAGAGAGGCTCTTTGAGTCTGTAAAAACTATTTCATTTCTGATTAGTTCTAGACACAAATGTTCCTGAACCAAGGTTTCATCGAAAGCTTGGCTGATAGCCGATTTACCTGTCCCAGGGGACAGTACAGCAACCTCGGTGTGGGGTCCTTGGATCTCCACACCTTTCTCTACCTGTGGTAGGTAATGCGAGTTTGCCCCCTTCTTGTCTGATGAGGGGTCCTCGTAATCTGCAACAATGATGTCCAAGTGACTGTCAGCGTTTGGTTGACTGTCATTTTCTGGACTCAGATGCCCTTGAACCAAGGTTTCATTGAAAGCTTGGCTAATTGCCGAATTACCTGTCCCAGAGGACAGTACAGCGTCTTCGGTGTGGGATCCTTGGACCGCAACACCTTTCACTACCTGTGGTAGGCAGTGGTCAGGGAGTGCTGAATGTGTCAGCTCACAGAGGAGGTTCTCTTGTTGGGCCAGAGTTTGGTCCAACTTTTGGGTCTCTTCTGTCTCACCTGTAGTTGAAGGTTCACTTACCGGGCTCTCGTCCTCGGATGAGCAGTCCCTTGTGTCCTCTGCGGTACCTGCGGTTAGGCAGTCTGTATCGCAACTAGGAAGCACTTTTATTGGCAGGGGTTTTCTCACTGTGCTCCACATTTTCCGTCGACCATAATCTATAATCGCGTTGAAGCGGTTTATAAAATCTTGGCCAACCAAAAATGGGAATGAGTCAAGTTTAGACACGTACACCGGGTGGCGTAGTGTCATTTCGCCAATCTGCATGTGAACCATAGCCATAGCTGTTAGGGTTGTTCTCGTCTCTGCGAGACCCTGTAGCTCAATAGCACATTTCTCAAAGGGTATTTGCCTGTCAACACCGTTAGCGGCGGTCCTCAGCTCCTTGAACAGCTTGGCCGACATAATGGTTATATCAGCACTACCGTCCAGGAGGGCTTCACGCTCAAGGACACTTTCCAGTGTGATAGGTAGGTAAGCTTTCTTAGCCACCCCCCTTTGTATAAAGTTACACAGAAACCTCACAGGTCTTGGCCCACGTTTCTGTTCACGTGTGACTCTGTCTGTGTAATCTTGTTTACTGTCAGCATCTTGTTGGCTGTCAGCATCATGACCTTCAGGATGTTGTTTTGTGTCAGCAATTGGTTTGCTGTCAACATCCATGGCAATGTTGGTAGTAGTGTGCGCTGAGTTATTTGTGTGCTCTGAGTCTTTGTGAAAGACAGTGCTACACATCGCTCCAGGTTGGTCAATGTTGATAGTGTCATTATCAATGATAACGCCACTCATTGTATCAGGTTGGTCAAGCACAGTAACATTCAAATCTACTGACAAACTACTTACTTCCTCTGTCTCTTCCGAGCATAGAGGTGTTGGGCCATTATTCCGGGACATTCGTGACTCTTTGCCTGTCTTGAACTGTTCTGTTCGAGGCGCGGGAGGTGCAGTTCCAAGGCTCGGGGGTGTCTGTTGGGCCCACTCATTGTTACACGAGTTTAGGTCCTCATACTTCAATTCTTTTTGAAGTTCACCCACTGGTAGACCTTGGTTTTCACCCACCTGGGCCTTCAGTTTGAGCCACCTTGGGTTCTTTCTCCAGCGGATCTGTTTCTTTTCGCCTTTGTTAGGAGAGGGAGTTGATGAACTTGTCCCTTCTAGCTCCAGCGAGTGGGATTTGACCGCTTCATTCGGGGACACCTGTAAGGGTGTTTTGGCTTGCATGTTAGCTGCAAAGACATCCGCAGCACACTGTACTATTTCATACAAAGGTGTTACTTCTAAATCACCCCAGGCCAAGTTCCATGGCAACTTGAATCTAATATCAGGGATTAGATTATCCCTGAAAACGGATTTGATAAGCGTCTGCTCTTCCAGGTCAGGTTCCATTTTGTCACCTATATACGCCTCCAAAATTCTGGCAAAGAAAAGAAATGGATTTTCATCGTTTCTCTGCAAGACATTTCGGGCAGCTGAGTAGTCACCACACAATGAGAAAGATTTTTCCTCTGTGCAAGGTGCAGGGGGAGCAAGTTCTCGGCTTCGGGGTCCTTCTTGGTACCCTCTGATGTATGAGTCTTCTAGAGGCACATACTGTATGAGCCTTGGACGCGTACCGTCTTGAACTTCCATCCTTGTCTTGATTTTTGTGAAAAACAATAAGACAGTTCGAATTTTAATGTGTGCAAATAAATCTTCACTTTTAATGCAGGCACTG
>JBBPBX010080060.1:0-16251 GCA_038048925.1 Garcialebias charrua
TATACTATATATATATATATATATATATATATATATATATATATATATATATATATATATATATATTTATATACACAACCCTGTGTACATACTCTCGTTTTCATACCACATGTGGTGCAAATGACGATAAAGACTCTCTGACTCTCTGACTCTGATATATAAATATGCCCCCAAGGCCTCATCCACACCAACAGAATGGCCTTATATACATACCAATGGCTGCAAAAATGCTAATTCCATGAGCCATTTGACTAACTCCCATGGGAACTATAGTTAGAATATCCGAATGGCTCTTAATAATTTGACAAACTTCACAGCTCCTATTTTCTCCTCAATACCCTTCGTCAAGGGTGAGAGCAACGTCCCTCCTGCTGAAATTCCATTTTTACTTTAAATTCCTCTTCCCTAATTGCTTCCACTTGGTTTTGACCTGATGCAGTGGGGTTTATTTTTGCTTTTTTGTTTTGGTCAGCTTGGTCATTGCTATCATTTGACCAACTTTTATCCGTTTCTCTTCTTTGTTTTCGTTTCTTTTTGGACAACTATGCTCTTGACTTTAAGAGCGACTTGGAGACCTTTCTTTTCGACCAAGCATACTCTACCTCCTCATGATTCTACTTTTGATCTTAACTGATATTGTTATTGATTTTAATTGTTTTTTTTGTTTGTTTTATTGTCATTTAATTATGTTGCTCCTTGTAGCACTTTGAGATTTCCATTAATGAAAAGTGCGTTATAAATTGAATTCATTATTATTATTATTATTAACCCACTCCATTTCCTCTCCACAATCTATTTCTGAAGTGGAGGAACAAGCTTTAATCTTCCTCCATTCCTCTCCACTATCTGGATCGAAGGTGATGGAATACTCTTTAACCCTATTCCATTCCTCTTCACTACTTCCTCCCAAGGAGGAGGCCATGAAGCTGCATTCAGTGCTCAGCTTATGCAATCCGTCTACCTTGAACAGGTTTGTAATTCCCCCCCACCCCCCGTGGGAACCTGCAGCTTCAGGCTTCAAACCCTCCCTGCCACTCCTCTCTGCTGCTCAGTGAGGAGGACCAGGTGGAACCAATCTACTAGGCAATAAATCAAAGCATGCAGGTATTTCTGGAGTGACAGATCTGTCACTCTTGTCTGGACTGAGACGGCAGCATGAAGGGTAAGCAGTGCTTGTAGCACACCTGAAATCAAAACTGTGCAAACAGAAAGTCTACTACAACCTGTGAAGGACAGCCAACAAGCACCATATTGCTGTTGATTGATTATCAAATTTGCCAAAGTAGTGCATGGACTTTTTCATACAAGACTCTTGATTGTGGTGTTGAGTAGTTTAATTTATTCAACTTTATTTCATCAGGTTAATCTCATTGAGCCTCGAGGACTCATTTACAAGAGTGACCTGCTAAAAACGTTGGTTACATATTGTAACCCCAGATTCTATGAGTGTAGGCATAGCTCTTTAAGCCACGCCTATTGGATTTATCCCTGCGCTTCGCGCCAACACTGAAGGCTTGTATTCCACGCCCACCTGCTGTGGGCCACACCTCGGTCACTATTTAAGCGGCCATTGACCGAGAGACTGCTCCCAAAAAGGCACAAAAAAAAATCTGCCAAATGAGAGCCAGGGAGGCCCGAGGCTTAAAGGGCTATGCCTACACTCATAGAATCTGGGGTTATAATACGTAACCGATGTTCTATTTCATGTAGGTTCCGCCCTTTAAGCCATGCCTATTGGATTAAAGGCGGAACAGGATGTGGTCCATGCCTCACTGGGTCAGACTGGAAACCATAACACACTCAGGCAACTGCCACACCTCAATAAGCATGAAGATGCACCGTCAATTGAGACAAAAGTGCATAATATAGCAGGAGGACAATCCTCATCATCTGATGGTAAATGAATGACTCTGAATTCACAATCAGAATCAACAAGGCAGATACAACTGTGTCATTCATCAATAAGTCTATTGATAATGAAATACAATCACTCTGCTACAACCCTGAAAACATAATGCGTCAGGGAGGAGCTGGAAACATTGTATAAACAGAACAGATATAGGAAGTTGCTGACGACCAAGAGGCCGCTTGAACAGTTGTCCTGCACAGAAGACCTCTGTGCAAGGCTGTGGAACTGCAATCCCTCTAAAGAAATGAACTTTCATTCGTTCAGGAGGCTAGAGGCCAGACTGCTGTATGCCAGAGGAATGGTCTGACATTGCCAATGTGATAACCGCTGAGTGGTCAAGGTTGACCCTGAGATTGTCCTTTGAAAATCACAAAAAGCTAATCAGATTTAAGCATTGCAGCAGTGCGTGCCACCCAGTGATAGGAATAACGGAGTTATAAATAAACGGCGTTACAAACGGAGTTATTTTTTTCATTAACGGGTAATCCAAGTAGTTACTATGTCTATCGTTACAACGCCGTTACCGTTACAAACACTAAAATGGGTACGTTATTTTGTCTTCCGCGCGCTGTCTCTCGCTGCTTGTTTACTTTTTTTTCCTTGGTGAGGGAGAGGAGGAGGGGGAGGGAGCAGAGGGGAGGGAGGGTAAGAGGGAGCAGAGGGGAGGGAGGGTTGAAACAATAAGGTTGATGCTGATTGGTTAAGGTAGAGTGTCAGGCAGAGGTCAGCCAATCAGAGGTTTTGTTGTTCAGTTCACTCTCAAACCACACGCGTGTTTCTGTCGCGAGATCTGGCAATACTGGCTTTAGCTCCAAATCTGAAAAGTTAGTAGAAGTGCAGCAATGGCGAGTCTGGATGAAGTTAGCAGAAGTCCTGCGAGTCTGAAAGGAAAGATGGCGTTTTCAAATTGGAAATGCAGGCACTACTTTACTCTCCTTGAGGTAAAAGGCAAAAACGTCTATGTGAAATGCACATTATGTCCCGGAGCGAAGTGTTTGTCGACGTCCGTTGTTAGCAACTCAAATCTAATGAAGCATCTCACAACTGCTCATGGTTCAACAAAACTGGTGGCTAAAAACACTGCTGTTGACAGTACTGATGACGATAGCAGACCAGGTGGCTAACGTGAGCTCTGCTAACAAAGAAGAATGTGGAGCTACGCCGTCCAAGCAGTTAAAGTTGGATTTTTTTGCTCCAGCACAAAAACTTGTGACGCAGAATGAACTGAACAGATTGATAAGCAGGTATGTTGTTGAAAACATGCTCCCGTTATCAACACTTGACTCAGACTCATTCAGAACCCTTATTGGCAAAATACCGGGGAGAGCAGGTGTCTGTCCTCCATGCAAAAAGACATTTTCTAAATACATAGATGCAGAGTACGCTAAAATGAATGCCGAGCTGAAGACTGGATTTGAAGGATTAGAATATGTCTCTACTACTGCAGACATTTGGACTGCACATAATAAAAGTTATCTTGGTGTAACTGCCCACTGGATACATCCACAAAGCATGTAACGAAGAAAAGCAGCCCTGGCATGCAGACGATTTAAAGGTCGTCATACACATGACAGTATTGCAACTGAGCTTGGCAATATTCAGTCATTCTATGGCATAGCCCACAAAATAACATCAACTGTCACGAATAATGGCTCTAATTTTGTCAAAGCCTTCAAGAAGTACCAGCCTGTGGAGGATGATGAGTCTGAGGATGATGAAGATGAGGTGACATTTGTGAACATTAATGATGTCTTGCAAACCAGTGTTGGTGATGATAATGATGACGTTGTAATTACTTTGCCACCACATCAGAGATGTGCATCACACACTAATAATATTATGTACACACTGTGTACAAGTGTTTTCTTAGAAATAAAAGTAAACAGTTAAAATAAGTGTTTTTAACTCTGTAGTGAAAAATAAAATCAAACCCTCACACAACTGGTTCTTCAAGTATTTTCTTCAAGTATTTTCTTAAAAACAAAAGAACAATTTTAACAATATGAACAATATGAAGTACTTTTAAAACAGTACTGAAAATCTGAATTACCTGAACAAATCCAACAT
Organism: Garcialebias charrua; assembly: GCA_038048925.1. Taxonomy (NCBI): domain Eukaryota; kingdom Metazoa; phylum Chordata; class Actinopteri; order Cyprinodontiformes; family Rivulidae; genus Garcialebias; species Garcialebias charrua. The sequence goes on from JBBPBX010080060.1 coordinate 3,977, forward strand.
TAGCTACTAAACTATCCATGCATAGATGGATTCATTTATCCACTCAGTCAACCCAGTCATCTGCTGACCATCTTACCCCTTAAACCAGTGATTGTATCTTAGAAGTAGAAGACTTTCAAACTTCTGGTCAGAAAGTCTGTTCCTCTTTGGAGTGAAGACAAGTTTCCCTAAACTAAACAGTCTTTCCACAGGGGCACTAGATGGAGTGGCTGCATTGTATTTGAGTGAAATGTTCTTTACAAGTGGAAATCTATTAAGACTGTCCATCCCTTGTGCTCCTGATTTGAAATAATCAGCAACTTGGCTTTCAGCAGTAGCAGAGGTGTCATCCTCATCCTCAAAGGAGAAGAACTCATTCTCCATGGCTGACTCAGTGCATGCTGGTGTGATGGTAGTACCTGTTTGCTGGTCTTCATTTTGAGCACTTTTCCGGCACTCTGCTAGCAGACTTGCCTTGGCCTTGTCCTTCCTGTCCTGCGTCCGCAGCCAACGTAGTTTAAACCTGGGCAGAGTCACAGCAGCCAAGACGGCATTCTCACTTTCCAGCACCTCTGCAAATCTTGTTTTGATTGCCTGCAATGATATACAAAGTAAATATTATACTGACTATCCATACACACACACACACACAAACACACACACACACACACACACACACACACACACACACAGCATTACACATTGTAAGTTTACAAATATATTTAATTTTACATTGTATCTTTTCATTATGTATGAATGTATTTAAAAATAAATATTAGTTCTTACTGTAACAATTGCCTCTGGAAGGTCAACGAGGATTTGCAGACCACTCTTCAGGGCCAGGGTCTTCAACATCAATGTCTCCAGTGTGGGTAGGAGTGTGCCATGGAAACAGTTGTCTTCTCCCTGAAGTATGTCTAAGGCTACTGTTAGTGGCTTCATTACCATACAGTATTCCTTGAGGAACTGATGCTCCCGTTCTGTGATGGCTTTCAAAACAAACTTGGAAGAGATGGTGTTCAGTGCAACTATAGGGATCTCACAGATGCGAGCAAGGGCATCATAAAACGAGTTCCATCTTGTACTGCAAGGGACTAGCAGCTTCCTTGCGATTACATCATCAACAGTCTCTGCAGCCACAGTTGAACGGCTAGCCTTGTTCCATAAAGCTGTGCATTTGGTTGTAGCACTCCTGTATATTGCTTTTGTTTCTGGTCTTGACAGTATCCACTTGTCAACATCAGTACATGAAACAAGGTTTAAAGTGTGTGATGCACATCTCTGATGTGGTGGCAAAGTAATTACAGCATCATCATTATCACCACCAACACTGTTTTGCAAGACATCATTAATGTTCACAAATGTCACCTCATCTTCATCATCCTCAGACTCATCATCCTCCACAGGCTGGTACTTCTTGAAGGCTTTGACAAAATTAGAGCCATTATCCGTGACAGTTGATGTTATTTTGTGGGATATGCCATAGAATGAGTGAATGTTGTCAAGCTCAGTTGCAATACTGTCATGTGTATGACGACCTTTAAATCGTCTGCATGCCAGGGCTGCTTTTCTTCGTTCCATGCTTTGTGGATGTATCCAGTGGGCAGTTACACCAAGATAACTTTTATTATGTGCAGTCCAAATGTCTGCAGTAGTAGAGACATATTCTAATTCTTGAAATTCAGTCTTCAGCTCGGCATTCATTTTAGCGTGCTCGGCATCTATGTATTTAGAAAATGTCTTTTTGCATGGAGGACCGACACCTGCTCTCCCCGGTATTTTGCCAATAAGGGTTCTGAATGAGTCTGAGTCAAGTGTTGATAACGGGAGCATGTTTTCAACAACATACCTGCTTATCAATCTGTTTAGTTCATTCTGCGTCACAAGTTTCTGTGCTGGAGCAAAAAAATCCAACTTTAACTGCTTGGACGGCGCAGCTCCACATTCTTCTTCGTTAGCAGAGCTCACGTTAGCCACACCTGGTCTGCTGTCAACAGCAGTGTTTTTAGCCACCAGTTTTGTTGAACCATGAGCAGTTGTGAGATGCTTCATTAGATTAGAGTTGCTTACAAGGGACGTTGACAAACACTTCGCTCCGGGACATAATGTACACCTCACATGCACGTTTTTGCCTTTTACTTGTACGAGCGTAAAGTAGTGCCTGTATTTCCAATTAGAAAACGCTAACTTTCCCTCCAGACTCGCCACTGCTGCCGGACTTCTGCTAACTTCCTCCAGACTTGCCATTGCTTCTTCTTCTTCTGCTAACTTTTCAGATTTGATGCGGTTTGCGGGTGAACTGAACAACAGATCCTCTGATTGGCTGACCTCTACCTGACACTCTACCTTAGCCAATCAGCATCATCCTTATTAATAATAATAATAATAATTAATTCAATTTATAACGCACTTTTCATTACTGAAAATCTCAAAGTGCTACACATATATTGAATGCTACACACATTCATAAACCGGTGGCGGCAGACTACCATGCAAGGTGCTTTCCAGTCCTACCGGGAGCAACTCAGGTTTAAGTGTCTTGCCCAAGGACACAACGACACATGGTTCGGGTCCCGGGAGTTGAACCGCCAACTTTCCGATCGGGAGACGACTCCCCTTACCACTACGCCACGGCCGCGTATTGTTTCGCCCCTCCCTCCCCTCTGCTCCCTCCCCCTCCTACCCTCCCTCCACCCTCCCTCACCAAGGGGGGGGAAGTAAACAGTTTAGCCAGCGCGCTGAAGACAAAATAACGTACCCCCATTTAGTGATTGTAACGGTAACGGCGTTGTAACGATAGACATAGTAACTACTTAGATTACCCGTTAATGAACAAAATAACTCCGTTTGTAACGCCGTTTATTTGTAACTCCGTTATTCCCATCACTGGTCTTAGCTGAACTTTTCCTTAATAAATGAACGTACAGTAATTGTGAAATGAGCTGGATTTAAATATTAGTTTTGCTGCGTGCAAAACCTGCACTCGCAAGGGTGGTAATGCTACATTTCTTTAAAATTTAGCAAAATAAACACCTAAAAAAATTTGTTTGCTGAAAATTATAGCAAAAGTGTTTCGGAGCTGAACTTTTCCTTAATAAATGAATATAATGGTCAAATCAGCTGAATTTAAATCGTTTTTCTACGGCGGCTCAACAAAACGAGCGCAGGAACAGACCTGCAGTGCAGCGAACAGACATGCAGTGCAGCGAACAGACCTGCATCTCTTTAAAATTTAAAAAGATAAACACCTAAAAAAATATATTTGTTAGCTGACATTATAGTAAAAGTGTGTCTGAGCTTAACTTTTTCTTAATAAATGCACGATCAGCTGGATTTAAAAATTAGTTTCACTACGTGCACCCGCACGGGTGGGAACGCTTAATTTCTTTAAAATTTAACAAGATATACACCTTATAAAAAATATATATGTTCACTGATATTATAGCAAAAGTGTTTCTGAGCTTAACATTTCCTTTAAAAATTAACGTAATGTTCAAATAAGCTGAATTTAAATTGTTTCGCTTTGATGGTCTTCCAAACGTGCGCGCACTGCGAAAATAAATTACAAATAAATCGAATTTTAGCTCAAACATCTCCTACAGCTAATAGGTTGTAAATGTCCATCCAGTGATTTACTTTCTGTAAGTTTCATCAAAATCTGTTCTGTGGTTTTTGACCTATTTTGCATTGCTAACAGTAAAACACTGAGCTAACAGTAGTTCATACCTCCAGAGAGCAGGAGGCCGTGCTGCGACAGAGTGAGTCCGACCAGAGGAGGCTGCTGTCGGACACATGAGCTGGGAGCGGTCGGTGGACCCTAGCGGCCAAAAGTGGTACTGCTCCATTTTTTTCGTCAGAATGAATGGAAATGGTCATAGCCAAGAATTGGTTTAAAAATATGGGAAAAATCCATAAATATGTTGCTTCACCCTATAAGTCGCAGGGCATGCAAATTAGGCAAACGGGTGCTACTTATAGGCCAGAAAATACGGTATTTAGATTGTAAATGGTCTGTTGCTGCTCATTGTTCTGGTTCTGACTGTTATTGTATTTATTAAGATTTTTATTATTGCTAGAATAGTTTATTTATTGTAGAGTGACGTTTATTTAAAATATCACCCAAATGGTTAATTTTATTTATTTTTATACAAACGTATTGTTTTCTTGGCATATTTTCAAAATAAACATTTTGTAAGTCTTTATTTCGTCTTTTTTTTGTACCGAAAATTAACCGAACTGAAATGTGATTGTAATGTATCGCCGTTACACCGCTAGAAGATGGTGATGTGAGGGTAACATTGTGTGTGTGTTGAAGTAACATTGTCTTTATTGTACATGTGTTTCAGTTGTTCCTGCCTCTGTTTAGAGCTGATTAAGAAGAAGAAGCTCCACAAGACTGAAGGCCTGATGTTGACCAGCAGGACCCAAAGCCTCTTATCATAAAGTGGAAGAAAAGACCCTTAGACCAGACTGGTGGGTGACCAACTTAATATGGAGGAGACCGATATCAGATTGTAGGTCACTACAGTTTCTTTAAAGAGTGAGGAGGATAAAAAAAAAGTTACCATGAACACAGATTTAAAAATTCACAAAGGCAGTTCCAGCTCTTCAAAGACTGACGTTAACGAGGACGATGAAGAGGATGGTGAAATGACCAATCCTGACTCTCTGCTAAAGAACTCATCAGACTCTGAATCAGAACGTGAAGACAGTATGAAAGACTGGAAGGAGAGCAGGGCTCCTGAATCAGAGGTAAAAACTGTCAACAAATCTTTGAGCTGCTCTGAGTGTGGGAAGCAGTATGTCAGTAACCAGACTCTTCAAAGACACATGACAAGTCATTCAGGAGTGAAGTCTTCAAGATGTCTGCTTAATAAGAAATGTGTTGGAGAGAAGAACAATGTAGAGTCACGCAGGAAAGTCCAGGCAAGACCAAAATCAATAAGCTGTGATGACTGTGGTAAAGGATTTACTTCCAAATCACATTTAAACACACACATGAGAGTCCACACAGGAGACAAACCATTTCCTTGTGAACTTTGTGGACAAAGATTTACTCGGAAGACACATTTAAACAGACACATGAGCATTCACACAGGAGACAAGCCGTTTCCATGTGATCTTTGTGGACAAAGATTTAGTCTGAAGACAAGTTTAAACTCACACATGAGAGTCCACACAGGAGACAAGCCGTTTCCATGTGAATTTTGTGGACATAGATTTAGTCATAAGAGAGATTTAAACAGACACATGAGAGTCCACACAGGAGACAAGCCGTTTCCATGTGGACTTTGTGGACAAAGATTTAGTCGGAAAACAGTTTTAAACTCGCACATGAGAGTCCACACAGGAGACAAACCGTTTCTTTGTGAACTTTGTGGACAAAGATTTAGTCAGAAGAAGCATTTAAACTCACACTTGAGAGTCCACACAGGAGACAAGCCCGTTCCTTGTGAACTTTGTGGACAAAGATTTAGTCGGAAGACACATTTAAACAGGCACATGAGCATTCACACAGGAGACGAGCCGTTTCTTTGTGAACTTTGTGGACAAAGATTTAGTCTGAAGACAAGTTTAAACTCACACATGAGAGTCCACACAGGAGACAAGCCGTTTACATGTAATCTTTGTGGACATAAATTTAGTCTGAAGACAAATTTAAACACACACATGAGAGTCCACACAGGAGACAAACTGTTTCCTTGTGAACTTTGTGGACAAAGATTTAGTCGGAAGACACATTTAAACAGACACATGAGCATTCACACAGGAGACAAGCCATTTCCATGTGATCTTTGTAGACAAAGATTTAGTCTGAAGACAAATTTAAACTCACACATGAGAGTCCACACAGGAGACAAGCCGTTTACATGTGAACTTTGTGGACATAGATTTAGTCTGAAGACAAATTTAAACTCACACATGAGAGTCCACACAGGAGACAAGCCATTTCCTTGTGAACTTTGTGGACAAAGATTTAGTCAGAAGGCAAGTTTAAACTCGCACATGAGAGTCCACACAGGAGACAAGCCGTTTCCTTGTGAGCTTTGTGGACAAAGATTTAGTCAGAAGACAAATTTAAACAGACACATGAGAGTCCACACAGGAGTGGAACCTTTCTATCAGAAAATATTAAAATAATTATTATAGGCCATGAGATGCAATTGGTGTTTTAACACCCAAATAAAATTAATTTTGATTTTGTAAAATATATTCTGTAACAATTTTTGAACAATTTCCTAATCTATGATTTGCTCCTAATTTCTCAAGAATACTTTAAAAACAAACTAATTAAACCTTAGATCATAATTTGGACTATAGATGTTGGTTCTAAAATACTGGTTCAGTGGTTGTGCAATGATGTGGAGAGAACCAACCAACCAATCAAATTGTTTTTTCAAACAGTCAGACCCCATGAAATGTTGTTTGTGTAATTCCTGAGAGAATTGTTATTTAATCAGTTAGTTACTTGGTTAATTAACAGATTTCTCATGCAGATTAACTAATTGTGTTTTAATTAAGGATGGGACTGATCTGGTATCAGTATTGGCCTCGGCCTCATATACCAGCATATTTTGCCTATCAGATTTTCCGATACAATCTGCAGAGATTTCTGATCCATGATGAATGTCTGTGTTTGCTGAAACATCTCCACATGTGATTCCCTGCCGGCTGCTCTGCAATGCAGGGAATCAAACTATGGAATGGATTTTCTGAAGGAAAGTCATTTCATAGTTTGAAGCCAGCTAAAATGTGAGTAAATACATGAGGACAGAGAGCAGCACTGTGGCTAATGGCTAACCAACTTTTCATCTTAACATGTCCGCTGTGTGGAAGTATTTTACACTAAACACCACAAGACAGCAACGTGCAATGTCTGCAGAGCCGCTGTACCAAGAGAAGAAAGCTCCGTTGCGACCTAAACTCAGAAACTAAACTAAACTAAACCTAAACTCATGTCAGATTCATGAATAAATAAATAATAAGAATAAACACTGCAAAATATCAAATCATGCTGATGCTGATCTGTTTCTTGTTGCTGTGTTCATCTGTGACCATCTGCTCATAAAGACTCATGTTCGTGCTGCTGTTTTAATGATGTTTTTCTACTACATTAGGGCTTAGTGTATTACTAGCTGATGTCTCTCTTAGTTAATCCTAGATGTTATTACTGTTTTTCTCTTGCATTTGTTGTTAGATGTAACTGGGACCCTGTGTACATAATCTCGTTTTCATCACATGTACTACATGCGGTGCAAATGACAATAAAGACTCTCTGACTCTGACTAAACATCTGAAAAAGCACCACATTAAAGAGCACAAGGATTGTTTAACCAGGCACTGTTGTAAAGTTAGTTCCCTTATCAGTCAGTCACTCGGTGCAACACTATTGCTATGGGAAATTGCGCCCCTGCGCAATTACCTGAAGGAATATATTCACGCCTTTACTGCATGGGGTGTCAGCGTCACCCCAGAGACCCCGTCCTCTGGGTACTTAAGGCGCGGACGCCCATCCTACTTTCTCTTTTTGCCCTTCACCTAGGGGTGGGCGATATATCGAATATACTCGATGTATCGCAATATTTTAAATGTACGATGGTTAAAATGGCTATATCGTCTATATCGTTAGTCCTCCTGCTGTCGCGCGGGCTCCCACTCGCCCCCCTCCTTCCTGCCTGCAGGAGGGCGGAGCCGCGGAGTCTTTCAGTACAAGTAAACACAGCAGATATGAAGAGCGACGCTAGCTGCTGAAGGGGAAAAGCTATGTTCTTTCTGAGCTAGTTTGGATTTAAATTGTCAGATGAGGGCAGAAAAAATATTTTTGTAGACGATGCTGAAAATAATCCCGACGAAAGGTCGGAACTACGAATCTTTTTCACCGTTTAAACAGCGGAGTGGAGCATGATGAAACGGCAGAACCGAGTGTTTTTACAGCTGCTGCTTCCTTAAAACAAACCACGGGTCTGAGCTCATTTAGCCATGCGTGCACCGCAGAGAGAGGTGGAGACATTAATAAATCAGCAGTTTATTATATCGCTAAAGATACGGTCCTTAGCGGCTAACAAGATGGCTAACGCTTTAGCCGTCTTCTTCCACAGCTGAGACTGACCGTGTCTTTAGCGATATGATAAACTGCTGATTTAATAATGTCTCCGCCTCTCGGTTCACGTTTCTGAGTGGAGGCTGTCGTGTTTTTACACAAGGATTCAATGTGACACTTTGTAGAGCAACTTAGAGAACGTCTTTATTCTTTGTGAGCTAGGAAACAACCCCCTGACCCTTTCACAATAAAACCGGATACAGTATATCAAATATATTGTACCACAGAGGCTCACATTTACTGCAGTTCACAAACACACTGACTAAAGTGAAAGCACCTTTCTATCTTATCAAGACACTCAAAGCTCTTTAAAACACAATCTGTGTCCTCATTTACCCATTCATACAGCTCTCTACTAGAACTGTACAAAGAATAATCAGTACTTTATCACATTCATACACTGATGGGACACACATCAGAGGCAATGAGGGGTTCAGTGTTGCCCACTGCCCAGGAACACTTCAGCATGTGACTGCTGGTGGAATTGAACTCCCAACTCTCCCATTGGAGGAGACTGCTCTAGCCTCTCAGCCACAGTTGCCCTCAGCTGAAGAGGATTATTATTTAATAGGTGTAAATAAATGTCTAAAAAATAAAGTACAGGTAGTCCCCGACTTACGAGCGCTCTTACTTACGAGGTCCCGGACTTACGAGTATGCATCTCATTAATTTTTATTTATTTTTAGAAATGAATACATGTACAGTACTGTACAGTCACCAAGCACTTAACCTATCCTAACACAGTTTTTAAAGGTGAAGTAGTGAGTTGAGTTGTCTCACTTTCACATAAAGGTCCCTTTATGTGAATGTAGCTTGCTGGGGAGGAGGGAGACGATTCAACTGACTCCTTAAAGGTGCTATGTGTAACTTTCTGTAGAGCACAGAACTTAGAAATATTTTCAACAGGCAAAGCATTCTGATCCCTCCCCCTCAGAGCCATATATGGCTCTGCCCCCCTTGCTCTGCTGAAATTCAAATTCAAGCTCTGTTTTTATTGGCTGATTCAAATTCAAGCTCTGTTTTTATTGGCTGGTTAACGGCGGGTCACTCTGTGTTTTTAGTGTTTTTATAAATGCTGATAGAGAAGCAAGGGGACTATAGTTTTTTTCAGAGATTACTTTGTCTAACACCAGTCTGTCAGTAGATAGTGACATAGTGAAGAAATATGTTAAAAATATATTGTTAGAAAAGTTACAGACTGCACTACAAAGTTACATAGTGCATCTTTAACTGTGTTAGGATAGGCTAAGTGCTTGGTGACTGTACAGTACTGTACTGTACATTTATCTATAAATAAAAAAATAAATATATATACTGTACAGTATATTTTTAATAAATACATAAATGTACAGTACTGTACAGTCACCAAGCACTTAGCCCATCTTAAGACAGTTTTTAAAGATGGAGTGAGTGGAATTGTCTCCCTCCTCCATGCAGGCTCCATTCCCATAAAGGGAGCTATGTGAAAGGGAGACAATTAACTCACTCCTTCATCTTTAAAAACTGTTAGGATAGGCTAAGTGCTTGGTGACTGTACAGTACTGTACATGTATTCATTTCTAAAAAAAAAATAATAATAATTTTTTTGGTTATCCTACTTACGAATTTTTGGACCTACGAGCGCCCCCTAGGGACGGAACTCGCTCTTAAGTCGGGGACTACCTGTAATGTATGTAAATAGTTCATTTTTTAGACATTTATTTTGTAGAGTTACAGCTGTTTGTTAATAAATGTTGCTGTGTGACAACTGGGACAAATCTTTGACTCAGAAATATATTTTTGTTATTCTTTTATGGAAATAAAATTATATCGAGATATATATCGTACTCTCAGCGAGCAGGTCCCCGGTTCAAATCCCGGTCCGGGGGCCTTTCTGGGTGGAGTTTGCATGGTCTCCCCGTGCATGCGTGGGTTTTCTCTGGGTACTCCGGTTTCCTCCCACAGACCAAAAACATGCATGTTAGGCTGATTGGTAACTGTAAATTGTCCCTAGGTGTGATCGAGAGAGTGAATGGTTGTTTGTCTCGTTTGTCTCTATATGTGGCCCTGTGATGGACTTGCGAACTGTCCAGGGTGTACCCTGCCCCTCGCACTGTGATTGCTGGATATGGGCACCGGCGACCCCCGTGACCCAAAATGGAATAAACAGGTAAAGACAATGGATGGATGGATGGATATATATCGTATATCGCGATATATCACAACAATATCAAGATTAGTGCATTAATAGAGTACCCGAGTTATCGACAGATCGAGTGCTTTGACTTCTAGCGAGGCTTTTTTGTCCACCTCGAGTACCCGTAGTGACGTCATCACGTCGCACTGACGTCATTACGTCACATTTCACATTATCCGAACCGAGCGCGGTGTAGCTTTTAGCTTTTAGTAGACGCTTCAAAATGGATTCCTTTGTGCGCACGGATGTTAATGGAGCAGGCTCAGTCTTGTCAAAAAGGTAAAACAGTTTATAATTTTATAAAATGCTCTATTCGTGTTTATTTAATTTTCTCGGATCACCGTAGTAGATTGTGACAGCAGGGGGCAGTGTTGCATTGCAGGCCACATATATAACACGGCCGAAACGGCTTCCTCCTCACTCTCGTTTCACAAACAAAAAGCAACAAATATTCATCTCTTTAGACCTATTAAAAACCTATAAACACATATTAATCTCTAAAAGTAAACTTAATTGCAGCACTAGAGGCTGAGAGAGGCCGCACGGAGTCAACGCCCCACTGATTTAAATAAGTTTCGTTTTTGACATGTTCCTTTCACTATGACAGTAATAATAATAACTCATAATTTTGTTTTTCCTGTGACTTATCTGCAGTATGATAAATTATAGGAGCATAATAAATGCTCCCAATGTTTTGTTGGTCTTTTTTTTCTTTTTGTAAAGACGTTTTTATGCATTTATATTTATTCATTTATTTTGCATCATAAGACACTGTGACGTCATTGACTAATCGAGTGCCACTCGAGTTTTTTTATGTTAATGTCGAGTTTAAAAATTATTTACTCGTTCAACCCCTAATCGAGATATGAATTTTTGTCCATATCGCCCAGCCCTACCTTCACCTAAAACCTGAACTTCGTGGGACTTCTCTGTTGTCACATCTCTCGACTAGAGGTGAGCTTGCTCCCTACGCTGAGCGTACAGAGAAATTTCCTGCGTATTGCTGGGCTGGCGAAAGCTAGTCCAGCGTTTTCTATTTAACCTCGAAGCTGTAAATGATCACTGATATCCGTCATCAAAATACCACTTATCTTATCGCCATCTGTTATGTTTGTGAATATATTATTAATTATTGAAGCACTCAGAGTTGTGATTCTAGTTGGATTAAATATCAACAGACATAAACTTATACTGTACATCGAATCCATAAATGTACTAATGTTGTTAGACGGTTCTATTTCCCAAATCGATGTTGAAGTCACCACATAAAAAACAGTTTTATTTCTGCTCTTAACTAGTAACTCCAACATTTTTTCAGTAAATATCTCTATTTTCGAGCATGGAGATTGATAAACACAACTTATGATAATATTTTTTCCATCTTTATTAATTATTTCAATTGAGATCATTTCCTTCATATTGTCAACTATAATTGACATTTCTGTAATTAGTTTACATTTTATTTCCTTGTTTATAAATAAAGCTACACCACCACCTCTTTTATTTTTTCTATTTATATGATATAATTCATATCCTTCAATATATCTTTTATGTATATTATCAACATGAAGCCATGTCTCAGATAGTGCAATTATTTTAAAGGTTTTATTAATTTTTTTTAGGTCATCAAGTAAGTGAGATAAATTTGCATTTATACTTCTACAGTTTAAGTGTATAATAGAAAGATCTTCATCAGTCATGTTTACGTCATTAAACTGTTCAATATTGTAGTAATTACTGTTGTTGTTTGTTGGAAAAAATTATGATCTATCTCTTCATCAACATTGTATATTTTAGAATCAGAATCATCATACATCATGATGAATCATAGTATTCATTCAAGTTATCGTACACTTTTGAGAAAAACTATTATAGAGCATGTATTATACTCGTTTAAAATTTTCCAATTCCTTGATATCTTGTATCAGTTTTGCAGACGATCCTTCCTTCACTCTAATCCAGATTTTTCCATTCCTTGTCCATGTAGATATAATCTTTTTCTGTTTCCTGAACAACCTT